>CAIGRN010066680.1:0-13872 GCA_903798345.1 Fraxinus anomala
CATATGCAACTGGGCTTTTGCAGCCATGGCGGTGTCTCTCTCTATATGCTTCTAGCATTTTCAGATCTGAGCCTAACACAGGTTTAACACTTTCTTATTTTACTTGTAAGTAAACTTTTTTAAGCTTTTGCAAACATGCATTAACTCTTCCTTGCAAAAATCCCAACTCAAGAATGAGGCAAAAGAGGGATGGGATATTTCTAAGGGTGGTTGCCCTCTCTTTTTGCTAATGATTTCACAAAATCAACATATCAACAACCTTTTCTTGCCAGCAGTTAACTGAATGCTTGTTAATTGTTATCCACCATTCATGTATATATTATAATTTCAACCGATTATAAACTACTCTCTAACATGCTTTGAATCATTTCTCAGCATGTGACCCTGTTAGCTGGCACAAAGAACGGCTTATAAGTAAAATTAAGGTCTTCTTTTAAGCTTAGCCAAGCCAAGCCAAGCCAAGCCTGCACTTTTATCGAAACCCTAACAATTCTGCTGTTGTCTTTCCTTCCCCCTCGGTAGGCTGTGATGATAAGTTTCTTGAGTTGGGTCGGGCATGGGAAAATCTGATTCATATCTTGGCGGGGCAGATCCGGAGGGCAGATTTTGCATCTGGGTTTTGCAGCCATGGTGGTTACGGTATCTCTCTGCCTGATATATTGCAGATCTGAGCCTCCGGTTTTATTAAGCTCAATATTGGGTTCCTAGCTGTGAATAATTGAGTTTTTTGTGTACTGAGCACCATAAAATAAAAGTCACTAAAGATTGAAAAATACATTGAAATAAATATTTTTTAAACTTGTTATCATTAATGATGTTCATTCTTGTCAAGTATTTTTTATATTTCTGATACTTGGTAGAATAAATGACAAATAAGGAGTTTAGTAATACACGTTTTAAAACTCAATTTTCAATGTTAAAGAAAGGAAGAAACAATGAATAGAATTGTGCTTCATACACTTCATAAATTAAGCCCATGGTTGACCCCATTTCTCAAAAGTTATTATTATTATTTTTTCAAAATTCATTTTCGATCATACATTTTACGAGACTCGCAACTTTCATCAACTTTTATATCACATATTTTACCAGTTTTTATCAAAATCTATTGAAATAATAATTTTTATCAAAACCAAACAGGGGCTAAGTATCTTTTTTGCTAAATGTTTGGCTTAACAGTTAAAACTTTTCATTTTACACAAGACTTGGTTAATACTTTATTACAATTCAATCTATGACTACTGTGAGTAGAAATTAAAGCCCCATGGGATAGAAGCCCATTTTTTGGGCTTTGCTCATAACCCATGTATGTTTCAACTGAAAGACAAATCTTGTTGGCGTCATCCATAAGTGCATAGAGCTATAGAGGGGCAAGCGGCTTAATGGTTTTCTACCTTGGTATTGCACTAAAAAATTGCAACAATTTTCTGTGAAGGAGAGGGGAAATAGGAAACTTGTTCATCATCCCCTTGCCACCAATTTATCTTGTGTTGCAGTGAATCTACTCAACTTCTTCATCACCAACCTTGGAAGGTAGTATCATGTTTATTTGTGTATAAAAGGGCTCTTTGCACTTGATTTGATTGTTGTGAATGATTTAATTTCGACAGAACCTCGATCTAAGATTCTCATCTTCTATCTCCTTAGATTTTATTTGTGTAAAAATGGCACACCTGAGCATAAATTGTGGTCTTTGTTGAGCTACAACTAGGGTTTCCTTCAAAAGTCCCAACTTAGGAAGCGAAACAGAGAGATGGGAATTCTAAAGGATGGTTGCCCATCTCTTCTTGCCAATGATTTCACTGTTCACAAAAAAAATCAACTGCCCTTTTTTCTGCTTCCAGTATATGTATCTGTTTTCTGTTCGGTACTTTGTGTGCATATATAATCGGACAAAAGAGTAAATTTCATCAGTGGTCACTAAATTTTCAGCTCTATCTCAATTGAGTCACTGAATTTTAAGTAAAGTTTCATCCCGGGAATTTCTGCTGATGCTAATCTAGGCTGTGAGGATTATTTTCTTTGAGTTGGGTCGGGCATTGAGAAATGGAACCTGTATCTTGGTGGGGCAAACCTTGGTGGCATTGCACGGAGGGAGATTGAGCACGTTCTCTCTTTCGCTTGCATATGCAACTGGGCTTTTGCAGCCATGATGTCTCACTCTCTTTGCTTGTATTTTCAGATCTGAGCCTAACACTTATAAGTTAACTCTATAAGCTTTCCCAAACATGCTCCAAATCTTCCTTGCAAAAAATCCCAAACTCAAGAATGAGGCAACAGAGAGGATATTTTGTAAGGGTGGTTGCCCTCTCTTTTTGCCAATGGTTTCACAAAATTAACATGTCAACAACCCTTTTTTCGCCAGCAATTAACTATATTATTTCTCAGTAAGTGACTTGCCGGCAGAAAGAATGGCTTATAAGTAGAAGTAAGATTTTGATGTTTGTTAATAAGCCCAATTAAAAGCCAAATGTTCGTGGTGTCATCCATAAGAGCATAGAGCTATAGAAGGCAAGCGGCTAATGATTTTCTTCCCTGGTATTGCACTAAAAAGGGAGACATGTTCATCACCGCCTTGGCACCAATTTTGTAGCGTTGAAGGATTACTACAAGGATAAGTCATCATCTTCATCACCAAACTTGGAAGGGTAATATCAGATTTATTTGTGTAAAAACATGCTTTAAATCTATTGGGCTTGCTTCCCTCAGCCATCAGCATAAATTGAGGTCTTTGTTGAGCAGCAATTTGATATTCCTTCAAAAGTCCCAACTCGGAGGCAAAACAGAGATTGGAATTTCTAAAGGGTGGTTGCCCCTCTCGTTTTTGCCAATGATTTCACCGTTCATAAAAATCAACAGCCCTTATGCTTCCTGTATCTTTATCTGTATCTGTTCTATGCGCGTAACTTGTATAATCGGAGAAAAGAGTATATTTCATCAGCAGTTACTGAACTTTCCTCGTAATCTCAATTGGGTTACTGAACATTAATTTAGTTACTATGTGTAGGCTGTGAGGATTATTTTCTTTTAGTTGGGTCGAGCATGGGAAAATAGGATTGGTATCTTGGCGGGCCAAACCTTGATGGCTTTGGGAGATTGATGGTGTTCTCTCTTTCTCTTCATATGCAACTGGGCTTTTGCAGCCATGGCCGTGTCTCATTCTCTTTGCTTGTATTTTCAGATCTGAGCCTAAAGTGAACTTTATAAGCCTTTCCAAACATGCTCTAAGGGCCCGTTTAGCACGGCTTTTATTTTTTCTTCTTGAGCTTCTTGAGAAAGCTACTTTAATTAGTGTTTGAAAACTAATTTCTAAAAGATTTTTTTTTTTCTTTCCTTTGGAGAGCTTTTAGAGGAAGTCACATTAGGTTAACTTCCTCTAAAAGCTTTTCTAACTAAAAACATTTTTATAAAATTAACCAAATGAGTCTAAAAACAGCTTTTGCGCCTTAAAATTTTGTTGACTTTTCAAAAAGCCATGCCTAACTGGCCGAAGTCTTGCTTGCTAAAATTCATACTCAAGAATGAGGCAAAAGTGGGATGGCATATTTCTGAAGGGTGGCTGTTCTCTCTTTTGGCCATTGATTTCACAAAGAACATATGAACAACCCTTTTTATGTCAGCAGTTTTTAACTGAATCATTTCTCAGTATGTGACTGTTTTCCGGCAGAAAGAATGGCTTATGAAGTAAGGTGAGTTAAAGCTAAAGCCAAACATGCTCTGTAACCGGATTCCTAACAATTCTGTTTTCGCCTTTTCTTCCTCTCTGCAGGCTGTGATGATAAGTTTCTTGAGTTGGGCCAGGAAGGAAGAAGTTCCGACTTTTATCTTGGAGGGGTAAACTTGGATTGCAATTTTGCATCCGTGTTTAGCAGCCATGGTGGGCATGGAATCTCTTTGCCCGATATAGTTGCCGAAGGATTATGCTCATTACTGTTGTACTTGGGAAAAAAAAAATTTAACACTTTCAGAGGCTTTAACTTTTTTCCACAGACGATAAAACTTTTTGGCTCCGTTTGATTGCAATGAATTCTATGGAAAATGTCGTGTTCGAGGAAAACGAATTTTACTTTGGTCGTTTGATTGCAACGTGGAAATGGAAACCGAAGTCCAAGGTACAATCACTTTAAGTTGCATTTTCTTTATTTTTATGGAAAACGAATTCCTATGAGTTTCGTGGATTTTTATTTTTCAACTAACACGGAATTAGAATTTCTTTCTACCTTTGCCTATCAAATGGATCCTTAGATCATGCTGTGAAGTCAAGAATTGAGGGTTATCACGTACGTTTGTACTGGCTAAGTTTACGAATATGGAATAAGTAGATTTGAACTATTAAATAACTGTTGTTGATTCTGCTACATGGGCCAAAGATGTACATTAATTTGTCCTGAACATGGCTAAAACTTTCGTGGTTTTAGATGTTTAAGTTATAGTAGAATTTCAATATAAGTATTGTGTTTGATTATTTTGGTGAATTTAATTTAATTTGATGGTATAATGAACTCGTTTAACTTAGATGCTCAAGTGAGGAAGAAAAGAAAATAATAATACAGAAGCAAATCTTTTCTGGTACAGTATTTGTGAAAGGAACAATTAGCTGTGGTCTACTAATGTAAGAAATAGACAGATCCTGCCATTTGGTTTTTAAATTGTGTCACTCTTTCAGTAAACAAAAATTTATAAGCAGGTCAATTTTTAACTTTCACTAGCTAAACTGAGTTGAGGTTTGTTCACATTTTGCAGTTTCATTTCAGTTCGTGCCAATTGCACATCTTTGAAAGGTCTGTGCAAGTCTTGTCAGACACTTCATCAAGATGTTCTCTGTTTGCTCTGTTCATGGATTTTTTTCTCTTATAATATTTGTGCTGAAAGGTTGATGAAATTGGACCAAATACATAAAATCTTTGTGGTAGATTTTCTTTCACATTGAAAGTTTTATATATTTGACTTGTCCCTAACATGCATGTTAGATTAAAGGTTAAGGCAAAAACCAGATGAAGGAAGGGATTCGTGTTTAGAGTAGCTTCTAGAGTTCACATGAGATTCCATGTTTAATTTTGTTTTGCAAGTCACATGCAGAATCAAGGGGCACTTATATTGAGGCTATTTTCAAGTTCGTTCCTGCATTACTGGATAAAACGAGAAATAGTTCATTAATCTTTATTGATTGTAAAAGTTCTTGAACGTGGAAACGAGCCATTTCTAGAACTTCATCAATCGTGTATCTAGATTGTGCCTATGCAAATGTTCTTGTTGGCAGTTCTGTTTTATTGGGTTGAAATTTCAGTTTCATTTACTACTACTGACATCTCAATATTTTCTTTTTGGTCCTTTACCCGATTTTGCAATTGTGATTGTGATTGTTTTACTTGTGGCATGGAATCTGAATGGCAAAGCACACAACGGTTGTCAATGAACAAGACGACAGACTGATTACATTGATGTGCAACTTCTTCATTTGATTGATCGACCATGGTAGATGCATGTTTAATCAGAAGTTTTGTTCACGAGCCATGTGGAAGTCTAATTAGATTAGAAAATAAAATCTGAATTCTCTCGTATAACCATGTTGTCGCGTGGTACAAACTCTTGCAATCACAAGATTATACCTCCAAATATGCTGGCCATCGTTTTTCCTTGTTTGCTGTAGCAAGGTACAAACCCTTGATATGGCAACAAGGTTTTATCTTTCTCTTTTAGATTCATTCAAGTTGGTCTTCAATTAAACATTTTTGTATGGACTTGGTCCTATCTTTAAGTTTTAATCGAACTTTGGTCATTTTTTCAAATGAGTAGCAGTAAGAATTGCTTCCTCACAAAATTCATTAGGAATATAGGTAGACAGTAAAAGAGAAAAGTTGTCTCAACAAGATGTCTACGTTTCCTTTCGACATCATTATTCTATTCAAAGGTTTCTTACAAATAGTTTGATGAATGGTTCCATTAGAAGTAAATCTTAAAAAGCATTAAAAGTATGCTATCCACCTAAATCATTTCAAAAAATATATATATATATAATAGCCAAATATTGAGTTCTCCCGAGTGCTCGAAACAGACTGCAAATAATATGAAGTTAGATTGATGTTCCATAAGAAAAATCCAACCGTAACAAGTTTAATCATCAATAAAAGAAAACTTGATGGTTATGGAGAGGATCCCAGACATAAGAATGAATAAAATGAAATGGAACAACAAAAAAGAACTACTTTTATAAGAAGTCAACACAAATGTTTTTTCCTAATTTGCAACAACTATAATCAGAAATATTAATAGGTTTCAAATCCCCTAATATGACCAACACGAGAATATCATAAATAAAAAATAGTAGAAGAAGAATAACTCATATTAAAAGATGACAAATCAACCATGGAAGTTGCAATTTTGGTATTTTAAGTCAATCCAATATATAAAGTCCCCAATTAGTTTCTAGGATTGTCAGTTTGGCACATAACAAGAGAAAGAAGCAGAAGAAAAAGAAAAAGATACCAAGCCCTTGTTTGATCTCCCATTTTTTCAAAATATTTTTTGTTTCTTTCATTTTTTTAACCACACATTTTTTAATATAATAATATTACACACAATCCAAAAAAATTTCATTTATTTTTAATTATATATTTTCCATTAATTTACTATTCCAAAATACATTCCACACTAAAAATTGGGGTTTAAATAGGCTATAAATATCTAGATTCACATAATTGACTAATAGCAATAAGATTTAAAGTAATATTAAACAAGGTGCATAAACAGAACTAACACCTGATATAAGCATGGGTACCCTCAGTCATAATTGGGAGATTGTGAAACAAAAGATAACAAATTAAGTAACATATGATGAGGAGAGCCATATTGTAAAACCTATGAAGAGGATAGTATACCTGAAAACTAGAGGATGACAAACTATATGAGAGGAGGCAAACATTGCATGTGGCTGTGTTACAAGAAATCTTTGAAATTGCTCAAACATAAACGAATCTACTGATGTCGGAGCCATTGTAATATTAGGTTCAGATGTTTAGTTTCCAAACTTTCATTATGGAGGAACTTGCAGTTGATGTTGCTATTAGGTCGTTATTGTTATTATTGTTGGGTGCGTGCCATTGTTGCTTGGGTTGACGTTATCATTGTTGTTGAGAATGTTGCTATGAGGTTTTGTTCAACAATTAAGACATTGTCCCTTTGAATGATCCTTCTGCTTACAAAAATGACATTATCATGATTGATATACGAAAGCGTCCTGCTTTGATCATTGACATGAAATCTCTAAGGTGTTGCGAAGACATATTGAGTGGACAACATAGCAATTCCCTTGTCTACATGAGATGTAAGGCATGTCTCTTCAGTAAATAATTCACTGACCGTAGAATTGACAGAACGAAGAGGGCTGTTATGAAAAATAACCCATGAAGCCCCTTAAAATCGTCACACAAATCAGTAGTGGTAGTCCTAGTAGAAACAAGTTGAGGGTTACGGTACTCCATCTCAAATCAGCAGTGGTAGTCCTAGTGGAAGTGACTATCACTTTGGAAACACGAGTGGAGCTACAGAGGTTAGGATGAATGCCAAATTACCCAAAATAGCTTTTCCATATTTTCAAGGAGAAGGACCTAGAGAACGGTTTATGGAAGCCAGAAACTACTTCCAACTCCATCAGATTTCTGATGAACTACGACTAGGAATGGTTGAGAAGTACTTGGAAGGGAAGGCTTATATATTTTATGGATTCATTGCCAATCACCCTGGAGCAAATTGGAGTTTGTTTTCTGATGAGCTCAGACTATTGAGGAAGAAGTGGTTGAGACATTTAGCAAAATTAAACAACTGTGACCAAATGAAGATAAAGGCTATGAGTATAAAGAACTTCATGAGAGTGAGGAGTCTGAACCTGAAGAGGGACAAGGAGATGAAGAAGTTATGGAGATATCTATTTGTGCTTTGGCTAGGAATCCAAGGCATAAAACTATCAGAATTCCTGGAATTTTAAAAGAGATGAGGATATCTATTTTAGTAGATAGTGGAAGCACTCATAGCTTCTTAGATGAGAGGCTGGCTAAGGAGCTAAACTACACTATGGAGGAGACTAAAAACATGTCAGCGAGAGTAGCTAATGGTGAAAAGCTGGAAAGTAGGGCTTCTGTTCAACCACTGATTTGGAAGGTGCACAACTGGGAGTTCCAGTATAAGATGAGAACCTTGAAGTTAGGAGGTACTGATGTGGTGCTAGGTGTTAACTGGATGAGTCAATTTTGGACCTATCATATTTGATTTCAAATAGGGATATGCTCAGTTCAAACATAAGCAGGAGGAAATAACATTAAGAAGTGAAAATGCAGAACCTCATGTGATGATGATGGAGGTGAATGAAGTACAAAATTTATTCAAAAGGCAACAATATGAAGTTGTTGGGCAATTGTATTCCATCACTGAGAAGAAATGAGAGGAAAACCCAAGCCAAATCACTGAAGTTGTTAATCGGTTTCCTATGGTATTTGAGGAACCAGCAGGGCTACCACCTCCTCGAACCCATGATCATAATATCCCATTGAAAGAGGGAACACAACCACTTAAATTCAGACCTTGTAGGAGCCCTTTTATTCAGAAGTCAGAAGTTGAGACATTGGTTAAGAGAATGCTGGTTGAGGGTGGTGTAGATAATGTCAACCAGCATATGCCACCTTGCACTACCTGCTTAATCCAAGGATGGTGAAAAGAATGAAGCGGCTTCTAACAACATACAAAAAAGACATCCCAACTTTGAACCTTGAGGATAAGTTTAATTTAAGGGAGAGAGATGTCATGGCTAACTTCTTGTTATTGGGCAATTTATTATCTAGTGGACTTGTATTAGGTGGGCTAGCCCAAAGCCCAGTTTTGTTCCATATAGGTTGAAATTGGACGATGAATTGGAGGGTGAATTTGATGAATTGTGGTTGCAACCTGTCTTCTCCAGTCTTCTGCCCTTTTCTTCTTCTTCTATGGTTATTTCCCCGTTTCTTCTTCTTCTGCTGTTTCTATTCTTCCTTATCTTCTCTAAATTTCTCTGTTTTTGCTTTCTCTGCTGGTCTATCTCTTGATTCTTTCTCTTTTATAATTGTCTATTACTTGTAATTTCTTGCATTGTAATAGAATTATAGATTAATGAGATGAAAATTAGTTGTCCTTGTTAGTAGTCTAAGTTTATGTTCTTCAATTTGAGTAATTACAATTTATATTCTGCATCTTCAGTTTATAGCTGCTTGTTATTGGTTGAATTTTATAGAAATTGAGCTCCAACCGTAACATTGTCATTCTTCTATTCGTGGAATGTAAAGAACAAAAGCCCATAAATATGCAGATTTCGTGAGTACCAATTGATACCACAGATATTTCATAGTAGACTAAGACTTCTTAACACCCATATTCTTCTGTAGAAGGGCACGCATATGAGTTTCTAACTGGTATTGTTTAGAAAGTTAGATTGAATGTACAGTCTTGCCAGAAGTCCCAAATTGGTTTCATACTGTGCCAACTATGTGCTCATCGATTACACAATAGAATTATCAACCCAAATAATAATATTCGAATTATTGGATTCTCAAGAATCTAACAATTCAGTATAATTTGTAGCCTTCTCATAAGTAGGTCTAACACAAGTGCTTGAAACGTAACAACATATTTTTGCCTTTCAAAATTTTCCTTATCTCATTACTCCAATAGGAATAATTATTCCCATCTAATTGCACATTTTATAGATTGGAGAGAATCATCTTGAATCTCAGCCAATGTGAAATAAATAATAATTACCGTTCAAATGTGTGAAATATACACAATATCGAGATGTGAAATCAGAGTCAAATGAAAAGTGTACATAAGCCAGAAATTATATTTGGCTACCCAAAAAGGATTAATATAACGTTTTTCAATAAGGATTAATATAACGTTTTTCAATAAGATCAATAATATTATTGAGATGGTAACTCTAATACAATGTTAAATTTAATAAACAAAATAGAAAAGAGAAAAAGAGGCTGGGATTTCTTGTTCAATTGCATAATGAAATTACATAGGAAATAAGTTTTATATAAACTTGCTAGCAAATAAGAAAAAAGATTAACCTGCCCTTAAAGATAAATAATTAATATACTTAAACAAAATTCATTCTATAATTTCGACTTTGAAACGGTGTTCTAAAAACTACGCCTAGGTGTGAAGTGGGCACAAAAGCCCCTCCTCGCACTTTTTTTTTTTTTTTGCGCCTATGCGCGCTTTTCTTATTCTTTTATTTTTTTAAAACGTATTTTTCTTTAATTATTAAATAATTTTTAGATTGATTTCAAATTTTAAAATAATATTAAAATATAAAAAAACGTCTTTTTATGCTTAGGCCTCGTCTAACCCAAAACTTGGTCTTCACACTAACGCCTCGCCACACTTCATACTTTTTAGATCGCTATTTTAAAACAGCCATGACTGCTAATGCTATAGTCCAAATTATGCTCTTAAAATAGCATTGACAGTGTAAATAACTTAAATAGTGTTATATTATTCCGTCTTTAGAATCAAGAATACCAAAACATTCAAACAATGTCAACCATATTGAATATTAAGAGGACGAACATCAACTCATAGAGATATCAACTCGTATATTTTCAATTCCTCGACCAACAAAAGTCTTTCCAAAAATTCCTAGCCATTAATTATTCTTATTTTCTTAAAATATAGATGAAGAGCCTTGAGATTTGGTAAATTAACCCATTTCAAATGTTATACTTAATTTTAAAAAGACAAGGGCTGTGCACTCGAATATTTTAGGGAAAAATTCATGAATCAGGTTTTAAGTTTCACCAATGCAAAAATCAGGTTTCAAGTTTAAAAGTTGCAAAAATTAGGTATTTAACTAATTAATTAAAAATATTTATTATTTAAATACAATTAATTCATAATTATACAATTAATGATCACAGATACATAATTATAGGTCACAATTTATTTATTGGTCACATATTATCAAATTAATTAGTCACAGATGATTTCGAGGTCACAAATTCAAGAATTTATAGGTCACAGTTAATGTCATTGGTCACATATTTTCAAATTTGTTGATCACAGATTATTTTTCAGTCACATATTATTAAATTCTTAGATCATATATAANGATTTTGAGGTCACAAATTCAAAAATTTATAGGTCACAGTTAATTTCATTGATCACATATTTTCAAATTTGTTGGTCATGGATTATTTTTCAGTCACATTGTCAAATTATTAGGTCACATTTAACCAAATACTAGGTCACATACCACTGACGCTACCACTTCGACCGCTTTTGACCACCCTCACCATGTCGCCGCCATTACCACCACGACCACCAACATCACCACCAACAAACCTACCACCACCGCATCTAACCACACACTATCACCACCACCACCAACCAGATTCCAACGGCACTCCACCACCATCCAGTTGTCCTCACATCCACAACAACAAAAAAAGAAAAAATAAAAACGTAGCGTCGAGCGACCACCACGCACGACGTTGCAATCAAAGGTACTGCACAGTGGAGACAAAAGCCTGAGGCCTATTGACAACAGAAACAAAAGCAGAAACAATAGTCGGAGACGAGGAGGCGATGGTGGTGTCTTGAGCGTCGAGTGACGACATCGGTGGTGGGGTCTTCCGGTGGTCAGCGGCGCCACTATTATTGAGAGAGAAGAGACCACCGCACCACAGACACGGTAGCAGGAGGCGAGGATGCGGTGGTGTCGTCTTGAGCATCGAGCCGCAGCATCGGTGGTGGGGTCTTTCGGTGGTGGCGTCGGGAGGGAGGCGATGGGTTGGTTTAGAGAGAGAGAGAATGTAGAGAGGGAAGGGGAGAGGAGAGGAGGCGTGAGAGAAAGAGAGAAAGGTGATGGAGTTGAGAGTGATAAATTAATGTTAGAGTTTTAATATATTATCTGATTTTTGAATAAATAAACTTTGGACCTGATTTTTAAAAAACCCCTGATTTTTTTGTAATTTCCCAATATTTTACTTGGAAGACACACAAAACTATCATATTTTTTTCCATCCCATACCACAAAGCTACGCCTAATTGCTTCCATATCCATGAATTGACTAATAAACCGTCATTCTTGTAACCGTAGGGTGAATTTTATTTATATGGGGTTGCAAACTTAGCATCCTATAACAAATTTGGTAAACATGCAAACCTGTTCCTAGTGATTCTAGGATGAGGAATTAGTGAAATGGAGATCATTGGTCAGAAGGGTGGCCTTCATTAGGTTGGTACCATGACACAAACCTCGTACCGAGAGGGTTTCCTCCCGATTTTTGGTATCTCCCAATAGATTTTGCTTAATAGAGTATCTTTGGCTCATTACACAAGGATTAGTCAACTTGCATACATACTTCTCTCCTGGGCCTAACGAGGCTTTATGATGTTTGAGCGCCTAGGCTTGACTTAGGCCTCGTGCTTGTTGGCATCTCGCACTTAATTTTGCTCTCAAGTATTAAATATAATCCACAATCTTTGATTTCTTCCACATTACATGGGGTAGGCCTCATCACTAAAGGTGAAGCTCGGCTTTAGTATTGAGGCATGTGTGTCTACATCATCGCTTAAACCTTCATCTCTCAAGCTAGGACACACGAGGAACGACTACCTCATCTTTAAGGCGTGAGCATCCAACTTAACACTTAAAACAACGCCTGGCCTAAATCTTCATCACTTAAGCAAGAACTTGTAAGGGTGAAGGGTTAATCTCATCCTTGAGAGTTAGGCTTCATCAAGGGTGAAGGGTTAATCTCATCCTTGAGAGTTAGGCTTCATCATGGGTAAGTCTTGTCTTTGAGGGTTATGCCTCATCTCGAGGGGTCGACCTCATTCTTAAAGAGTAGGCATTATTCTTGATGGGAAAGCTCATCCTTGAAGGCTAGGCTTCATCGTTGATGGGTGGGCATCATCCTTAAGGGGTAGGTCTCATCTTGATGGACAAGCCTCGTCCTTGCTTTATCTAGGCAGACCTAGCCCTCACATATTTCTTATGTAGCAACGATCCACATGTTTCATCAACAAAGACTTCTAGTAAGATGGATGCATAACATCTTCAAGACCTAGATCATGGGAGGGACCACAAGTAAAAGTCTTTCCAAAAATTCCTAATCACTAGTCGTTTCTTAAAATGTAGATGAAACAAGAGATTTTCTAATTCAACTTGCTCTGTAAGCTTGATTTCATATTTAGGGGTGTTTGATAGATATTATTGAGGAAATAATGTATTTTAAATAGTGATATGATGGAAAATGTGGTTAAAATGTAAGGTAAAGTTATTGATTTGATAAAACATATTATTTTATTAAGGAATGTGTGGTTAAAAATGAGTTTTGAAATAATATATTTTAAAAGTATGTGATGTGAGATTGCATTAATAATTATTTCAAGTGGACAATTGAGATCGGGACTACCCGGGATACGCTCCACGTGAACCGAGTACGACCGTCCACCCGATGAGGCCGTTGACCCCCACAAGATCGCCTACCGCCATGAGGCCATCGACCTCAACCGCGTACGACCGTCCACTCGATGAGGCCACCGACCCCCACAAGACCTCCTACCGCCATGAGGCCGTCGACCTCAACCGCGTACGACCGTCCACCCAGTGAGGTCGCCGACCCCATAGGGCCGCCTACCGTCATGAGGCAGTCGACCTCCGTGAGGCTATCTACGTTCACATAGGTCGCCTACCATCGTGATACCAACACCACTCCTAACCATACAAATGAAAATTAGATGGGCGAAAACCACCCCCAGAGAACGTGGACATCACCAACCGTTGGATACGCGGGGAGCACCACTCTAGAACGTGGGGGAAGTGGAGAAAGCATACGTGGG
>CAIGRN010066685.1:0-15277 GCA_903798345.1 Fraxinus anomala
AACGAACTGTACCATATATAATCTTTTTATTGTGACCTTAAAATTTTTGAATGGTGACCAAATTGCTTAGATCTGTGACATTTATATATTAATTAATAAAATATATAATTAATTAATTCACAAATAAATTTTAATGAAAACCTGATTTTTGAAATTCAAAACCTCTAACCTTAAATTTGAAATGGTGATACGTAAAAACTTGATTTATGTATTGTTCCTTTTTTTTTTATTTCTTTACATTAGGCTTTTATTTGGGCTGGAGTAGGACTGCGCTATGGCCCCCTGTATGTGAAAATGGAGTGTGTTTAGGGTTTTCTTGTATTGTAGCCAAGAGGGTTCAAAGCTCGTGCCGAGGACCATGGTAACTTATAGTGGGGTGTGCCAATTGTTAGTGGAACTGTTGAGGTAGACATTATGGTAAAAGGAGAGATTTTTGGAGGCTCGAGGATTGTTTTTTTTATGATATAAATTTTTGCACAGATGACGTGGTCAACATATTTCAACTCTACTCACGTCCATATAGACAAGCTCCAGCACACATGAACAAACAGTTAGTAGTACGTGACCTTCTGCGCTTGTGGAGAAGGCGGCCATGAGCACTCTGACTATCAAGTCAGTCAATTTATATGAACATATTTGGATGTTGGATACACGTAAGACGTGAGCCACAATAATGTTCGGGCATTGGGAGTTTACAAGATAAAAATAAGAGAGTAATTTTACGGTTGAGTGTGTGAAATTGCATTACCTTCAAATAACATTAAGTGTAAGCTTTTATAGTAAAAGAGAAAAAATAATAACCCTAAGAGGGAGAGACACATGGTCTCCTCTTAACGACCAAGACGCCTTGTCATTAGTGTTCGTCAATCCCAAGGTTAGGCGCATTTAATGCTTCTAAAAAGTAGTCACCTTAGAATCTAAGTTTGACTTCTAAAAAGTAGACTAATAGTTGACCATTTAGGAATATGCTAAAAAGATGTCATATCAATCAATTATAGGAAGATTTTGTACTAAAGATCTCTTGAAAGAGGTAAGGTGGAAGATGCTCTTTATCAACAAAGAGTCTATTTGCCTCGGATCCTTCTGCAGCGGGTTATAGCATCTCGTCTAGACTTACGAAGGGTCGGCCTCTACAGACACTTCGACGAAGGTGGTGAATTACCTTAGCAGCCTTATATATTCCCATCTCGATTAGGTAGGATGATGACGTAGAGTGTAGGCCTAAATGAGCTTGCTAGTTATCTACCACGTGGTCATGATTTGGAGCTTCATTAGAAGAGGCATAACAATAGTCCTCCAAATTTTTGTATGGATATTTATATAATGCGTGAACTTTTTGGGTTGAGCAAATAATAGAGTTGTGATGTAATTCATTGTCGAAGCTATGCATTGGCATGGAGCATTTTACCTTCTTTTCACTGGGTGATGGTTGTGC
Organism: Fraxinus anomala; assembly: GCA_903798345.1. Taxonomy (NCBI): domain Eukaryota; kingdom Viridiplantae; phylum Streptophyta; class Magnoliopsida; order Lamiales; family Oleaceae; genus Fraxinus; species Fraxinus anomala. Next base: position 1,436 of record CAIGRN010066685.1, read on the forward strand.
ATTTGAGCAATGTAGCCAACGCTGCCTATGTCGAGGACAGTGGTAACTTGCTGTGTGGGTGTGCCAACCATGAGTGAAACTGTGAGCAGAGCGGCGCTGGGGCAAAGCCACTGAGGCTCGGAGCCTCCAATGTTGGGGGGCTTAAGAAGAAAAAATGTATCATTTATAAAATTATTTGCTTACCTAATTTTTTTATTTTTTTTTAACATTTAAATCTTTCCATAATTTATTTATCAACACGGGATGTTAAATATTCATTTCTTGTTCATAATGGTTTGAATTTCTCAATCAATCTTGAATCTTCAATTCTCCAAAGCATTTGAATTCATCAAGACGCAAACCGTAAATTTTCTGTGAAAATGGTTCGAATTTCAATCAGTTCCATTTTTTCAGTTTGCTATCAGATTACCATCTGCACAATTATTATTACAATCACAGCCCATGCCCTACAAGTTACTCATTCGGCCTGGAATTAGATCTCGAAGCAACCATTCATCAGCTAATATTAAAGTCACGGGCAATTTCAACGTGTATGTTGTAGAATGTTTATTTGTTTATTTTCAGTAAGAAAAGTAGAATTTGTAAATTTAAACTCAATCAATCTCTTAAAGAGATCAAATCAGCTTGAAAGACAAAAAGAATAATTTCATTAAACCGAACACAATTTGAAAGGTTGTTTCACGAATTTCTTTTGAGATAGCGTTGTTACGCTTGTAAAAAATTATGTTTAAAGACTCATAATAATTAATCGCCTAGAGCCTCAAAATTCTCGGAGCCGATGCTGACCGTTAGGGAAACATTATGGTGAAAGGAGAGTATTCTGGAGGCTTAGGGATTGTTTTCCTTGCTTTGAGTGGTTAAATCAGTAATTGCTTTGAGAGAAGCCTAAATTTGAATGTATAACAAGTGTGAAGGAAAATAAAGAGTTGAGTCAGAAGAATATAGGTAGAATCTATACCTGTTCAAGAATCTGCTTGTGCGTTTGAGAGAGTTCTTAGGGACAAAAGGAGAGATGTTGTCAATTATATAAAATGTGGAATTAGTGCTTAGGCTCATAAACAAACTTTTGAAGTTGGGGAAAAACACAAAATGATTCGATATGTCCTGTTGTTTTCTGCATTATAAAATATTTTTTGCTCCTCTGTTGATGCAACAAGTGACTGCTTCCTTGATAATTTACAACTTGTTATAGCACCATTTACTGCTGATTTACGACTTTCCAAACCCGACCACCAGCCAGGCATAAACACAAAAAAGAATCCTAATCTCCATGGAACATAGTTGTATCGTTAAACTAGACCTGTGGAGAAAATTTATAACAAGAAACCTTTTATTAAAATGGCAATATATGGAGAACAATTTTAAAAACACCACTGTTAATATTTTTGTATAACTCAAACTGGCTCATCAAGATTATAGGCCTTCTTCAAACAGTATTCTGAATACTGAAAATTATAAAAAGTAGATGACTCCACATATAATATCCAAAATATGTCTTCTACATAGGACAATGTCTAAATATCCTATTTAGCTTTGCCCTTTCCCTTGCCCTGACCTTTCTTTGCTTCAAGCTTGGCTTGAATACGAGCAGTGGCCGCAGCCTTAGCTTCTTCCCTTTTCTTCTTCTCTTCCTCTTTGGCAGCAGCCGCAAGTTCCCTCTGCTTCTTAAGCTCCCTGAAGAATTTGCAGGTAGCACATCATATTCAAATGTTTTTGGTATGCAAATGCACAAGAACACCTAGGACAACAAATAAGATTTGAACTTTATTCTCTTAAATTCCATCTTGTTCAACTCACAAAACACGTCATTTGAGTGTAGCCCAGAAACAAGCACTGTTTAACTTAAAGCATGTTTGGGAGTTGTATATCAACAGTTTAAATCATAAATTGATAGAAACAGTGGTAGATAAGAGGGATGCTTGTGGGTCTTACAAAACTTGTGGATAAAAAGGTTTGACATATTATAAGCAGTTTATAGCTATTAGCCAAACATGGACTTAATCTAGGACAAACTCGTAATTACTGCACTACATTTATCAAATCAACTCGACTCTATCATATAGGAAAAAATCAAGAATTCCCGACTACAATTATCAATCTACTACTTTTCCACAGATTGGTCACATTTCATGAACTTCTACTGCTGCAGGTTGTACGTTATTGCACTTGCAACTTTCTTTATTTTGGTGGATGATTGTGACAACATGTCATGCATTACATTCTTCCCTATTCAATGTGTTGTGAAAATTAATTATTTCGGTCAAAAGCTGATGTACCACTAGAAAAGTACAGTGGTAAATCTCAAAAGCATATAGACCAAAACAGCGAAACAACATAGATAACTTACTGCAGTCTAGCCCTTTCATCTGAAACACTACTTAAACTAGAGCCCTTTCGAGGTCGGCAAGCCACCAACTCTACCTCGAAAACAAGAGTTGCACTGCATCATATAGATGAAAAACCATAAATTTAGATTACTAGATATCAATAGCGACAAAGTACTATTACCAGTTAAAATCTTGAATGCTCAGAATATCAATTGATTGATATTGAGCAGGTACAAAGAGTTCATTATGTCTTATCATATATGGGGAAAACTACAAGATATGAAAAAAAAAAAAAAAACACAAATAAAGGGTGGCAGGCTACATACCAAGATCCCAATCAGTACAAGGACATTCTTTTCAGATCAAGATTTTAGCTAGTTAAAATGTGTGCATCATTACAATCAAGCTAATGGAAGACTTGGATCACATAGCTTTTATTTTAGCCATGATTGCTAGTGTTAACAGGAAGCGCAAGTTTATCCTTCGGAGAAAGGATACTGAACGCCCAAATATTCTTATTATAGGAATGAAAAAGAAAAATGCAGGAAGGTCACCCCAATAGAACACTTGAGAGTGAGAAATGAATTATGTCCACTACTTTTGGATATGTACATCATGTCCAACTTTTGAACTTTTTGACAAATCTACCCTTCTCTCTTCAAATATGTAACCAAATCTCTCCCTTTCTTTTTGTAGGAATTCCAAACCATATGGCCATTCTCGTTAAAGTAGACAAAGTTGACAAGAATTTAGTTTCACACGAACTTAAAACCATCTAATCATTCTCATTGAACTAGGCAAAACTAATGAGAGCTCCAAGTCTATTTAGACATTCTAGTCTTACTCGTCAACTTTGCATAGATTGCCCAGTGAAGATTTTAATAAAAGGGCACCAAAATCGTTGAATTTATCACATTTCATATAATTTTCAGCGAGACATTTCATTTTGGCCAAAAAAAAATGACTAGTTCAGAAAAATTCCCATTTATATTTTTGTGTAGGGTAAAAAGATGACAATTGAAAATACTTTTCTGGAGGGAAAAAATCCAATGCTTCTGGCCCAAAAATTTAGGAAGCTCAAGAGGAAATTTAAACCGAACCTATTTTTCGTTAAAAAATTTATTCAACCAAACAAACACAAGAAATTTATTTTGACTATATTAACCTTCCTAGTGTCCAACCAGTAGTTAGTGCTAGGGTGATGGGGCAAGAGAAAGGAAAGTCAAAGGAAGTTTGAATTTTTCATGCATTTGGTATCCAGGAAAGAATTGAAAATACCTTATGTAAACACAAGCAATATGCATAATATTGAGCTTGAGCGTCCCAACAATGGGGCTAGTGGAAAATTTAAAAATAGAAGAAATGCTCATTCACCCCGTCTTTTCCTGCAAAAATGTAACCTTTCTGGATACTTTCAACCACCTATTTGTCTTCAGTGACAACTCATTTTCCATCAACTTCCCTAGAAAATAGCCATGTTTGGTTGAAGTAATAATTAGTAGTTAAGGAAAACGGGGTGGTTGAACATTCCTAACATTAATCTAATGTATTTATGGGGAAAATAATTTAGGGAAGTTTTTTCATACAACAAAGTATTCCCCACATTTTTTCATGCTAACACGATGTTACAAAAAGTTCAAAATAATAAGAGTTTCCTTCACTTTTCTTTCCGAACTTAGCATACTTGTGTTTACAATGGAATTTTTCACAGATTATGTTCATGCAACAAGTTCAAGATTAAAGCAGAAAACCATTTACTCTGGGGGGACATCTGGTGGAGAACCAGCACTGCCATATGCATATTCTGGCTTACAAGTGATCTTCGCAACCTCACCAACCTAATAAACCATCAAAAAACAAAATATATTAGGTGGTTATTCTCAACAGTTTTAACAAATAAAATAAAGTTATGGTAGAAACTCTCCACAGTAATAGCTATTGAAGGCATGAATACTCACCTTCATGGTTTTTAGTGCAATGTCCCAAGCCTTAATTACAGAGCCCTGACCCAGTTCAAAGGTGAAGATGGTATTATCTTCATGTGTAGTATCAAAAATCTCACCAGTCTCGGCAAGTATGCCTTCATAATGAACTGTCCAGAAAATAATCTATCAACTCATAACCATAGCCAGTGGAATCTCTTTTACTCTATTCTTAATAAAACAAGCTAATTAGGACAGGTCACTTCCCTAGGTAGCATTAAATAAGGGAAAGCAATTTTGTAATAGTAAAAGTTACTATCTACTACAGGATACAGAAAGGTGAGCCAAAGAAACCTGAAGCAAAAAATTTTCCATTCTATATATTTTTACGGATAAAAAGTTCATTATCCTCTACAGGATATCCCATCTGCCAAAAACACGTGCAGTTCCAAGGCAAAGCTAAATTCAAGACCTATTCGAAATTACATAAAGAAATCAGTTTATTACAAGTTAGCAATCCCCATTGGATGCAGCTATTTTTTGGTCGACAGTAAATGCAAGATGCCTAATGAGCATAAAATTTATCTTGCAAGATATCTCAAAATTTAGGCCTTAACTTGTGTATATGTTGGTTTCCCTCAAATTGTCCTGTTCAAATTTCTGTAGAGAAACACGTGTATGCAATATTTTTTAACACTGCCCATGTTCTTTTCATAGCAGGCCCCATGTCCAGATAAAAGACTATTGTGGTAGGTTGACAACTAGCATACAACTTTAAAGGGTATTCGCTCAACATTGCAAGTTTAAAGGCCTCACAGCTCATTAAAAGTCTTGATACCCTTAATTCAAAAAGGCAAAGTATCATTTTAAACAATCATAACAAAATGGTAGAGGGTGTCATCTTGGTGACCAAAATGGCACTCTGCAATTTGTAATAGTTGTTTGACCCAACTCTTAGCAAAGTGTCATCTCTAGTGTTTGAATAACTATAACAAATGTCTCTCTACTGTTTGTGAAGATTTGTTCTACCCAACTCTACAAATGTTAATGTCATTTGTAATACAAAGTAATAAAATCCGCTTGTTCAACTCGACAATCGAAAATTTTGTATTAACAAACCAAATGTAAAAAAGAAATGCAAGAATGAGAGCTTTTTTTAGCTAAAGTTCCAAGTTGTTGAAGTAAAACTATGAAATGAAACTATTTGATATCATACCAAGCACAAAAGCAAAGAATGGAAAAGATGGAAGTTTTTGAATTTCAAATGAGGAGAGAAGATGAAAGGTTTGTGGAGTTTTTATTTTGAATTTCAAATTCCTATTTTCATAAATGAAGACAAAGCATTTGGTTTTTGTTTTTGTCTTGAAATTTATACTTTGGAAAAACAAATTTATTTTGTAGATTTAGTTCAAATAGCTGCACAAGTGCGATTATGGCCTATAACCCCAAATATAATGCTTCATCCAAAATACCCTTTATATTCAAAACAGAAACAAACATCACACACTTTGTTTGCATCTTGGAAATTAGGACAAATTTTGAAATTCAAAACATAAACTCCACAACTTTCCATCTTCTCCACTCATTTGAAATTCAAAAAAATAAAAAAATAAAAAATAAAAAATCCACAAAATACACCAATTACTTCACCTCTTTCCTTTCCTTTGTAATATAACTACGAATAGTATCATTCCATCTATTTTCTACAAAAACTTACAACTTTAGCTACAAGTTAAGCTCTTATTCTTGCATTTATGCATTTTCTTATTTCTTATTTTGCTTATAAACAAAATTTTTGTTAGAACGCACCAAATTTCTAAAACGCTTGGAGTGCCGTTTGTGATAGTTAGGGGTAAACACAGTTCATTTTGAGTGGTTTTGGGCCTACTTAGAAAAACTACAAAATAAATAAATAAACAAAATTTACTTTCCAAACTAAACCATGTTTTGCACTTCGGTTCAATTTGATTTAGTTTGAACCACAGCTTATCTTGTGACAATAGTAACCATTTTCAAAAAAATTAAAACATAAATATATTAGTCTAAAATCTAAATACAAAGTTTAAATTGGAACTTTCTAAATATAAACATTTGAATACTAATATATTGATCTCAATACAAGCTCATAACAATAAAATAGTACAAAGTTCAATCATAATTGCAACAATTTTTAATACTACAGTTGCATTGGGTCAAAAATTATTGCAATGTACAACAATTTATTAAACTTTTCAATACTGCCCCAACACTTATCAAACTTTTTTTTTTTAATTTTTTTTTGGCATACTAATTATTATGGATCCCATCAAAGTTTTTGGCACTTAGCTAATTCATTTGCTCTATTTATTTTTCAAATATTTCTTGAAAGAAAATGTTCTATGTTACTAATTTTAAATGTCGTATCCTTGAAATTATTCAAACCCCATAATACTTTCGAAATATGAGTTACATTTGTCCAAACAACTTTGTTTTCAGTTCAATTTTTTTAGTTTGAGTCAACGATTTGGCGTGGTTTCAAATGATTTTTAAGCATCAAAACCCAAAAAAAATCATATCTATTGTTTCTAAATATTTTGTTTTGGTTTAAAAATGAAGAGTCCATGTAGACCCAAGCTGTTTCAACTCTGCAGATTTTTTATTCAACCGTAGTTATAGTTATCAAAACTACACTGCGCCAATCGTAGAGTTGGGTCAAACAACTCTTCACCAAACAACTGAGTACCCTTTGTTATAGTTATCAAAACAACACCCGCCATTTTCTTAAGAGTTGGATCAAATGACTATTCACAAACATTAGAATGGCGTGCAGTTTACTTATCAAAGTTTGAAACCACTCTTCACAAATGGCACATGTCATTTTGCTATAGTTATCAACAAAATGATACCACAACTTTTTGAATCAAAGATAATTAAGACTTTATTACGAGTTGTAAGGCCTTTTAAACTTAAAACACATTAGGCTGGTGCATTTTAAACTTAAAGCATTGCTACTAAGCTCTTTATACGAATATTTCAAGCTATAATGGTGATCAAATGATTAACAACTATCACTCTATTCGCATTTGAATAGAACCTTAATTATCTCAACATATGGTTGCCAATAATAATCAAAAGGATGGAGTGAGAATAAAGTTACTGCAATAGGATTACTCTAGTGTTAAATCGCATTAATCAAATTACGCTACATTTTATAAATTGAAACTCTATTTTCCTTTTTTCACTATATTTAGGGCATATAATTTTTTTTTACTAGATTCAGAGACATCTAATTTTTTCTTTTATTATTATTTTTTTGTTTTTGACATTTTGTTTCCGAGTTAATTGTTTCACAACCAAATAAACTAGCTTGTCATTCCCCAAAAGTATAAAAGGATTTTAAAAAAAAACCCTTTTCAAGGTATGTTTTCATGTTACCAACCCAAATGAACCACGTAACAAGGAGATGGGCTATCGGCAACTCCACCACGCGGGTATTTTTAAGGTCCAAGACAATTTCTCAAATGAAGTGTTTTGGGAGGAGATTAGCTAGTTCAAGGTTTTTACTTAAGAACCCAAATAAATCGAGGGAAATTTTATTCATGGTACCCTTTCGCCTATCATTCAATGATGTAAGAGCAATATCACCATTCATTTTATTGTTAGCAATTGTATCTTTGCCACCATTCTTGCTCAGCTATTGATTAACCTGGCTCCTTACTTTCTTTTAGAGTTAGTAAATATGTATCTCTTAAAAGCTTTCTTTCAATCAATATCTTAGAAGTAAAATAGCATCTCTTGCATGGAGTAAATATAGTTTCAGCATATCTTCACTTGTATTGATTTATCGATGGGATTAGTCAAAATTGAATGCAAACTTGGATATAAACTCATTTTAGTACTTTTTTCTAGGGAATATTGTCCTAGTGAAACAAGTTTTGCATTTAATAATTTATTCCTCATTTACTAGCATGCTTCATTCTACCTTGGCTTATCCAAGCCAAAAACTTGTATTACTAGGAAAACTAAATCATTCAAGGACATGTGTACTCTTAGGTAAGTCAAAATGCACAACTTCCTTCATTTCGACGCATCCATTTTCACATCCTCTTTCCACATTCTATGACTTGATTTGCCTTTTCAACTAAGCCTATATTTGGATCATGTTTATAAATTATTTATAAACACTCAAGCCACTTTTTGCCCACACATTGTGATGAACCTACGAACATTATTCACTTATCCACAATTCATTTCTATTTATTTATAATTTATACCGTTTATAAGCATTTCTCATACATGCTCTAAGACAAGCAATTTTGTAGAGCAATACCCTACTCAGTTTGAGTGGTTTGGATCTATTTAGAGGCCATCTTCTTAAATTCTCTTGAAAATATCCTCCATTCGCTACTAAAAAATGTAACCCAAAAATTTCCTTTATAAAGGCTTCCTTCATCTTTGGAATACTTGCCCAAGTAACACAAAAATGTCCTTTATAAAGGGTTCCTTCATCTTTTGAATACTTGCCCGGCCCTTAATTCGACTAAGAAACATTTTGGCTACTTTCTACAAGAATATAGGTTTGGGATTTTGGAAATAGATTGGGGGCATAGCGAACTAGGCCAAGACTCTGACTACAAATGAGTTGTATTGTGAACCTTAGATATTGGTGTAACATTCGGAAAATTCAAGATTCATTTGGCAAACTTTATAAATCATTCATAGATTTTAAAACTTTATTTTCAACGACACAATACAATGAACCTACCAATATTATCCACTTATTCAGTGCTCATTTCTATTTATTTATAAATTAAACCGTCTATGAATTATTCCCAAACGGAGGCTGAGTTATGGATTTAACAATTAGTTAGATAGCTTGAAAAGTGAAAGTAGAAAATTAAATACAACATTCTATTGTTGTTGAATAGGGTCAAGAGGAATGGCTAGCAGTTCGAATTGACACTAAACTTGATGCAATTAAATTAAAAACAACAATTTGACATGGAAGGATAGATAAGATCTAACATTGTACAATTTTTAAATGAAGTGCTTTGTTTGTAAAATGATTATAAATAAGCAAACCATCAGATGAAGGCCATATTTCATTCTGACCAAGGGGCTTCCCAAACAATGTTACCTTGAAAAAGGTTACCAAGCATTAGTAATTGACAAGAGTTACTTACGAGATAAATTTTATGCCCCGAAATTCAAATAAATTTGAAAAGAAATTAAGCATTGCAATGATCAAAACAAGTAATTTAATTGAGTTGAGAGAGCAGTTTAGTACTCCAGAAGCTTCATTAAGTCTACCCTCAAAGTGGGACATACGTCTAGATTCCTTAGTATCCATTAAAGAGTCCTCAAACTTTATAGTTAACTGGATAGCACCAACACGTGGACTGCGTCGACGTATTATGAGACGAAGATCAGCGTGTCGGAAACGAAGAAATACAATCGGATGGAAGAAAACAGTAAGCAAAAGCAAAACAGACGGTCGAAAGAAATGCAGAAGAGGTATGTGACTGATGTCGCGCTGATGAAGAATAAATGCAGTGACGACCGGAAGAAAGGCACTAGTGGCTGAAGAGGAAGACAAAATGACGAGGTGTGATTGGCAGAGATTGAGTGCTGAGGAAGTAAACCCTATTGAAATGTAATTTTCAATTCAAATTGTTGGCCCCCAAGACATTACATTAAGCCCATGTTTGGTTGCCAATTTTTTGGAAAAACATTGTTTTAAATACAGATTTTTTTACAGAGAATGTGCGGTTAAAAAGTAGGAAAAAAATTTGGTTTACATTTATAATATTTTATTGTGTGAATATATGGTTAAAAATGAGTACGTAAAATTTTTTTTTGAAAGAATGAAAGACAAACAGGGGGATAAATGCTCTGCACAATTTCTTTTCCTAGTATTTATTTGATAAGATTTTTTTTTTTTTTTGCAGCTTTACCCTTTTAACAAAGCAAAAGGTAGATTTTTATGAGAATCAAGTTTTTTTACCATTTAATTTACCATTTTACGCCCAATAAAAAAATAACTGACAAAGTCAATCAAATTAAGAAAATATTACTTCTGACTATTAAATTAAAAAAATTAAAAAATAATATTTTAATCAACGTATCGATAATGTATCATATTGAAACTTCTTCAAAAAATCCTGTATCGACGTGTCAACGTGTTGGACACTCGTGTCCGTGTCGGTGCTTCTTAGACGGTAAACTAATCAAATGTATATAAGAGCCTAAGTTTACTGCAACCATGTTACAAATACACTTTTGTACGGTTTTCCCTCTAGCAATCTACTACTATAATTCCAAGATAAACAGCTGTAAATTTCATCTGTAAAGCCCTATAAATTTTATAGAATAGAAATATTGATCTAGATTTTTATAATTTTGAAAGTTGAGGGGCTAAAGTAAATAGGTATAAAATATTTTTTTTTTTTGGGTCTAAAAATAAAATTTTGACAGAGCGAGTTTTCGCATTCAATGACGCACCATGGACTCAAGAAAAAGTTAATTCGGATAATTTAGGCCCGAGTTATTGAAGTCCAAAGAAATTAACTTAAATTGGTAATTTTATTTAAATTTGGTTGATGATTTAGCTTTCTACGACCGCCATAATTTGTGTAGGATAAAGATTAATTGTAATCCTAAACTAATTATGACAAAGTTCAATGGTAATCCTATATCTGACAGCTGTTAAATTGTTAATTATGATCCTATTTTATTTGTGATAAGTGCTAATCATATATTTGATATGTTCCAGACTTCAGTATTGTTATTTAATTAAATTAGGAATCATAAATTTATGTTAATTACCTTTTCCCTAACCTTCCACGTGCGACAACTTAATAGAAAAACATTAGTGGAGTACAATCCAAACACTACCTTATTCATTCTTTCAATTTGTATACTAGTTTTTCCATTTCAAAAGTTGTCCGCATGTTGTCCCATCAACATATTATATTGAATGGGTGATTATGACTTGTAGATTATCACCACCCTAATATTGAAACCTTTTTTACTAGTGGGACACCTATTGTACCAAAACTCTATTGTCTTTCGCAACTATAAATTTTGTGTCAGAGGCCTTATTATTCACCACAAAAGATATTATATACGGCAGAATGAAAATCAAGGCTAGAGAGAGAAGAAAGGAAAAGAAAAGGATTTTCACGTGCATTATTTTACATTCCTCTTGACAACTTTTCAAATTTATCGAGGTAAGATATTTTTGTGCAAGTGGTTTGTCTCCGTATACTTTTATAAGCCAAGTAACTTGAAAAACAATGACAACAATTTAAATAGTACTTTGGGAAAAAAAAGATTTTATTGACTAGCGTTTTAAAAAATTGATGTCGTCAACTATGTAAGGAAAACACTACAAGGATGCTGAACCACAAATCTTCATGCTATAAACTTCGACAAAAATAAACTAGAAAACACAACTATTTCACCAAATTATGTATACAGGAAAACACAGTAAATAAATTTAAGAGTTAAAAGCCATTGATTTTAAGGGAGACAAAAACTTGCTGGAAGAAAAACGCAAAACTGGTTACAGTAAAATGCAAGATAGAGGTTGATCATATTCATTAAACTGACTTTTACAACTTCTAAGTCCACGATTCAAGGACTCCACTTTTTGAACTTCAAAACTAAGCAACATGAGAGGTTAAATGAATCTCTAAAATAGTTTTAGAAAATAGAGAGCTTCACGTACTTTCACTAAAGCATCATCTTATAATGTTTTTATTGGGTGATCTTCTATTTTCCTAATTCCTTACAAGGTGGTGGTTGATTTTAACCCTTGTCCTCATTTATTTTTCCAAGAAATTAGCAATATAATTATGTTCTCAGTTTCCCATTTTATCATTTATTTGCCTTCTCAAACTAACAAATTCTAGTCATGCCACTTATGTCATAAAATACAGATCTTATCAGGTCCCAGCTTTAACATTGTTGTGTTTGAAAATATGAAAGCAACTGCAGACAGAACTTTAAGATTCCCGTGAAAATGGAAATTAACATCAATCTTAGAGTGCCTGAATCAACTACGTGAACGTACCATCAAGAAGAGGAAGGCTCTCTGATGGGGCAATTGCATCGGGTTTGGCTCGCCGCACAATTGTCTTAAGCACACCTCCATCCCCAGTCAAATCCATTGAATCTCCCATGGTTCTCTAAACTCTCAGCTGTTGTGGATAAACAAGGCGTCAGTATTATACTCCCAAATGACCGATGTAAATGATGTGTCAAAATTTGTACAACTATGCAAAACTTCTGAAACCAACAATGCAGGAAGCTACATTTTTTTCTCAAAGGCCTAACAACAAAATTACATAGGAAAAAATGTTGAACATTGAAATATTACAATTACAGTGATGCACCTATAATAACACATACTGTGGTCTGACTAAATGTTAAAATTAATCTCTTTTATTATGCTGTTTCTTGCAGAAGTATTTTATACGTCCATGTGTGGTATTTTTCTTAGAAATGCAATATTTCACAATTCGTATATTAGTAATTACTTCATAGTTTATAATTTTGCAAATATCTAATTCTAAGATTAAGAAACTTATGATTAATCAAAGGGATGAATTACCCAAAAAGTAAAAGGGGCACAGTTAACTGGGACGAAAGTAGTATAAACATCATCAATTCTTATTTTATTTATTTATTTATTTTTATAGCAGGGACATTTCTTAAATCATATAAAAACTGTAATTTAATCTCAAATTATGTCTCCCCAAAAATTCCAAGCTATTGAATTCACTAAATTTTACCCTTTCAATTGCATATCCAAAATTTCTTACATTTATCACAAATAACAATATAAGAAAAATTTATAAAGACTAAAACGCGAAGTACTTTATCAAATTACCAAAACTAAAAAAAAACCCACAAAAATTAAAGTACTTTATCAAAATTAAAAAAGAAAAATGAAAAGAAAAGAAACCCATAAAACTTGAAGCCATTCAATAAAAAATAAAAACTGCAAGTAAAATATTCTTTAAAAGGTGAATATGCACGCATACCTGAGCTACGAGGGAAATGGAGAAGAAGGGTGAGGGTAGGAGGAGAATTTGATAAAAGACTGAGGGTAAAATTGGAAAAATCGGCGGAACTTGTATAGTAGGAGGAGAAGTCCTTGGCCATAAAGCTTCCGGTGTTTCCTTTCTTAGCTCTTTACCGGAGTCACTGCTTCTTTATACACGAAAATTAAAGATTCGTCAGCCACGCGACTGTAAGCGCGCTCCATCACGAGGGTGAACTGAAAAATTCAGCGTGGCCCAACTAATCGTACTTAAGTAAAAGTGGGCCTACTAGCACGAGTTGGCTTCACTGGGATAAAGTGGGCAATTTGAGCCTGGCCCAATCCCTTACCCAACTGAATTTGGGCCCAGGGCTCAAGTTTGTGAATCACTAGATGAGAAAATTTCATAATTAAGAGATTTAGTTTTACCAATTTCAAATTTAAGAGATTATGTTTAAAATTTCAAATTTGAAATATTTTTTTAATTTTTTTTACAAATTAATTAATTAAACATACATTTTATTAATTAGATATATTAAGGTCACAATTTCATATAATATAGTCACAT
>CAIGRN010066690.1:0-18453 GCA_903798345.1 Fraxinus anomala
TTTTTTTTTTTTTTTGGTGTAGAATGAGTTTATGAATAGTAAATTTTTGGAGAATGCGTGGTTAAAAAGTAGGAAATTTTTTTTGAATTTACATGAATAATATTGTATTGTGAGAACGTGTGATTGAAAATAAGTATGAGAATAAAAAAAGTTTTAAAATAATGGTGGTCAAGCAGAGGCTAAATAATTATAATAAATATATCATGCTTCGTCCTACAAGGCAAACCACGTGACCACTAGCTAAACGAAAATAAAATAAGAAGCTACGCAAGGTCTACACTCCATATTGCATTGCTCTTCCCATGCTATCTCCGAAGCGATTGGTCTGGGCGAGGTGATTGTGATGCCTCGTCCAAAGTGATGTCACCTTACTCGAAGTTTCACTTCAAAGACGAGATTTAACCTCTTACGACATCGAACTTACAAAGTGATTGGCCTGTCATATGAAAGGAGTCTTTTATAAATATCAATGTTTTGAAAATCGATTCAGATATCGATCTGAAAAAGGCAAAATGTCAAGGGTCAAAAAATCGAACCAATTTGAAGTAGGGTCGAACTAATTATAATAAATAAATATACCACAAAATTTTGAGAAAAATAAGTTATTTTTTAATAATAATTAATAAATATAGATAAAAGAATTTTAAACTTGGCTACATTTTAGGGCCGGTATTTGGCCCCCATTATTTCACATTATAATAAGAGGAATAATAATTTTATGGAGAATGTGTAGTTAAAAAAGAAGGAAAAGTTTTTGTTTTACGTGTAATATTATTATATTGGATAATGTGTAGTTGATAAGAAATGAGAGAAAAATGAATTATAATTTAATAGCGGCTGATATGGTCATAATTGTTCATTTCGAGCTCTGAAATCCTGATGATCGATATTCACTAGTATGAGACCCTTCATCCTCGGGCTTGAAGTAGTCCTCGTGGTCTCGAGGACTAGCATTATAGTTCTTACAATATTTTGGTGATGACCGTCCTCGGAGTGAGTCCTCGAGATATTTTGACCAAAGTACATTGTGTCATTGAGCGCTTTCCTTTACCAAATTCAAAGATCTTCCTGCTTAAACACATACTGATCTTATTTTTCAAAGATTCTAAACATATCCAAACATTTCAATTCAAGACTCATATGTCTAAAAGAAGTTTATCTCTATAAGTATTATAGTTGAGTTATGACTAGACTTACAATTGTAACCTAATACTTATCTCAAGTAGGACTTCTAAGGATACGGATACATAGCTAACCAAGTTCTACCAGAAATGAACTACCTAGATCTATAAATACAAAGCTTCTATTCATTATTCATGTACGCTTTTACATAATTTTCAGTTTATAGTCTCACGCATAAATTCCCTACAACTTAAGCATCGGAGAGATTATGAGGACACTCATTGACACCTTTGTTTCAAGTATCGAAAGGTCTCGTTCGTGCTCATTCTCAATCATCAAGTTAAAAAATCAACATGTAAGATTTTTGGCAGCATCAGTGGCCAAATAGGGGCTTAGTTTTCATTATATCCACTTTTAATCTCAAAGAAAATGAGATGATATATATAGTTAAAGTTTCAACATATAATTTTAGCCTTAGGTTGCATTTTTTAACTAAAAACTGAAAAAAATAGTTTTGGACGTCAAATTTTAATATTAAACACACATTTCAAGAAAATAAATAATTAATTTTGGGGAACAAATTTGTTATTCACTTTTTCAAATAAAAATAGTAATTCATTTCTTAAAGTGTCCATAAGTTGTTAAAAGGATTGAAGGTGTTCCATTTGTAATGTTAAATAATCCCACATCGAAACCAGGAAGGAAGAAAGGTGAAAGCAAGAAGCTATAAAATGGCCAGCAAATGGTAGATAAATGTTAAATTTTAGACTATCAACTTTTTTAACATTGAGCCTAAGGAGTTTTATTTTTTAATTAAAAATTAACATGTTAAATCGGAGAAACCGGTGCCTGGTTATTGGTTTGCGGTTGTTTTGGGTCGATTTTTACTTTAAAGGGTTTTAAGTCATAAACTAACCGATTTATTGGCAGGTTAATGAGTTTTTTGGTTGACGGTTGGATTGGTCATTCGATTCGTGTTTGACAACATTGATAAAGATGACTTCGATCAAGAGATAGTTTTTTGGTTGACGGTTGGATTGGTCATTCGATTCGTGTTTGACAACATTGATAAAGATCACTTCGATCAAGAGATATTTGATACAAAGATAATGTATACC
The DNA here is from genome assembly GCA_903798345.1 of Fraxinus anomala. Classification (NCBI taxonomy): domain Eukaryota; kingdom Viridiplantae; phylum Streptophyta; class Magnoliopsida; order Lamiales; family Oleaceae; genus Fraxinus; species Fraxinus anomala. The sequence continues at coordinate 2,241 of CAIGRN010066690.1, forward strand.
CATGATATATTTGACAGCCTTGTAGAAGATGCGCTCATTCAAGTTTTCATGCTACTTTTTAAATTGCAGGCCTTTGACATAGGGTGGCTGCCTTTCAGCCCATTTAAGACACGATCCACATGCCTCTAGCAGGTGAAATTGACACCTTTTCAGCTTAAACCGTGTTCCATTGAGATGGTGATACGTGTCAAGCATCCAATAGACATCACATCATTTTTCTTGACATAAAAGCTCACATTTAGTACAATTCAAAGGTAATGTAACTTTGAGTATAGCATACTCATACATTAATGCAACATTAGTTATTCTCTCTTAAAGATTAGCATTCATATTCTCGTCCATTGTGTCTCTACCATACCCAAATATATCTTCTTCACCGTTTGATTTGAGCGTAGAAGTTGTTGCGACCACCGTACCCCGTTGGAGCTACGTCATGAATAGTTTAACATGACTATCAAAGTGTACAAGTAATATACATGTGGAGAGGAGATGAGCTGTGATCTATTGGCCACGCGACCCCGTTGAATTTCGAGGTCAACAAAATATATTTCTTTATTAACTATTTAGATTTTTAGATAATTAAATATTATAGTATTTAACTTGACAAAAACATGTAAGTTAAAATCTCACTCCTGCCTAGTTATGGAAAATCGTACATGTGAGGGACCTTAGACAAAAAATGGATCCAGCATGAACCGGTAGACATGTTCAAGATCAAATAAAAATAAAATAAATGTGTTTCGTTTTTTATTTTTTTGACTTTTTAGATGAGATCACACCATACACATGCACACGTGTATGTGCATGTATTGAGTATGTATATTAAATAAGATATATATTTGGGAAAACAAATATTCTGAAATAAATCGAAAAAAGAGATTAAACTAATTCATGTTTGAGTATCAATTCGACCTAGAATAACAAAATAAATTAAAGAGTGGCCCGATTGATATGGACAAAGTCGATTAAGACTGCATTCCATGATCAATACATCACCTAAATATTAGGCTTTTAAATAAGGGTTTGGTCTGCAAGTGTATTGTCTTCTTCTTATGCAAATCAAATCAAATTTAAAGGAAGAAAAAGATCAGCATGGTGGCCGCCAATCAAATATTTTGTGCCACGCTTTCTTCCCTATGACCATTCATACAACCAAGTAAAAAAATTAGGCTGCCCATTAATTTGGTTCCATGCATAATTTTTTCTTTATTTACCATCAACATGTTGTCAAAGCGTATAACTCAGGTTAAAAGAATTATTGCATGGGAATTCGGGATATCCTAGTGCATTCGTCATCTATTAAATACAACAATTTGCATTTAGTATATTTTGCATTTAGTTTAGTTAATTTAATTATAATTGCATAAGTAGATTATTTTAGTTATAATATTGTTACAAACAAACACACCATATTATTCATATTTTGGTTAAAGTCGCGATAGTTAAAATTGAACTAATCAATCTTCGTGGGACGATACCTGGACTCAAAATCTACTTTATTACTTGTTAACGAACTGTACACTTGCAGTGATTTTAATTCAAAATATATTTTCGTGAACACGTGTCAATTAACAAGATAATGTCCTTTCCTAAGACATAGCTAAGTAAATGGTTAACGTTGTATTTAATGAAAATCTCAGTCTCCATCAAGATTCAATATTTATCAACCAAAAGGAGCATGGTCACAAATCTTTTAAATAATTAACTTGAAGGAATTGTATTTAAAGTGCATGTTAGACTGAGTCCTATTTGATGAAAATTAAAATTTAGATTTTAATTTAAATCAAATTCAGTAATTAATTTCAACTATATATTTCATGGAGACCACAACTTTTTCACCGCACATTTCATTAATTTTTATTAAAATATACTGAAAATCTAATTTTAATTCGTACCAAACATGGGCTGAATAATGTTACAAATGAAACCCTAATTCATACTATAGAGATCAATAATAAATGGAAAGAAATCAAACAACGAGTAAAGAAAGCATGCTTTTGATTAATCTCCAATAAGTACTTTTGCGAGCAATATTAAATATAATAGCAATAAAAAAAAACGAGTACACATATAATAATGAAGTCTATCTGAGCGGGAACCTAAAGAAAATTGCCTTTAAAATCAACAGAATGAAAGGCATGAATCTGCATTTACAAGTGCTTAAGACGGTGGTGGAAGGTTTGGTATAATAGAGGAGATGGGAGTCATGTGGCTTAGACAACCTGCAATTAATGCAAGAGCTTTGGGGCCTCTTCTCTTTGAAAATATTTACACTCATTAATTATGGTTTGGCCACCCTAAAAGTTCTAACTTTTTAATGTTATGCAAGTAATTAAAAGCAAAAAATTGAAAGAAGTTTAGATATTAGATAGTAGAGGGTGTTTGGTAGAGATTAAAATTAGATTTTTAATGAATTATGATAGGAATTTTTGAAATTTGTGGTTGAAAAAATGTGGGACTCATGAAATATGTGGTTAATATTGATTGTTTGACTTTGACTTGGATTAAAATCAAATTTTAATCCGACACAAACATGTTCATATTTATTTAAGTCATATTTTCAACATAACTACTGAGTAGCCGACAGAGTTTTCTTTTCTACAGATTGCAAGCAACCACATTGTCTTAAATTTGAGGAAAGATTTGGAAAAAACTTGTTGTTCATAACAATATGATAATATTGTGTATTATATAAATGGGAACGTGTTGAGGAAAAAGCAAATAGCTCATTTCTTGAGAGAAAATTGTATTGTATCTGTTCAACTACCACCAAACTTTTTTCCCTTGACCAGCAAACGATTTTAATGTAACAATAAATTCATTTATCAGTTACCCGTAGGTAAGTGTCCAAATCCACCATTTCTCTTTCTTTTTTCCCGTCTCTTTACAGAATTTCAAGAGGAGAGGCTTTTTTTTCCCAATTAACCAGGGTCGATAAGGGTCCTCCATCGGTTGATTATATTTCCATGTTCCATTAGCAGAAAACCCAGAAAAAAAAGGGAGGGTCTAAGACCTTATTCTCCATTATTGTCTGCTCTTTGATGGTTTTGTTGAATCTACATTTTCACAGCTGAAGAAGAACCCATTCTTGAAAAAAAAAAAAAAAATGGCTGCAGTGGTTCAAAAAACCAAAGTAGTTCTTACAACGAGTGGAAAACTTCTGAACGATGTCTTGAGTTTCATTGTTTTCACTCTTCTAGACGTTCTTGATTTTGTCTTATGTTATGTGTACAAAATCATAGATTTCTTCATTGAAGCAGACTGGAAACCTTGTTATTGTTCATCAGCAAAAGAAGCCATTACAAGCAGTGGCAAGATATTACTATCTGAACAAGGAGAGTCTAAAATTGTGCGTTTAACTTCAAGCAAATTGCAGCTTGAAGAAATCTCAGACACACTCTACACACGCCCTTCATTGGTGTACGAGGTTTCAAAATCTACTGTCGGAAGGCTTAAAGTGGAGGGCACCAGCAGTGGTTCGGGTTCTTCCATGATACAATCTTGTGAGAAAATCAAGAAAAGAAGAACCGGTCGATCAACATTCACTATTAATTCGACCATTGTTGAAATGCTTCAAGGAAGGATCGGAGGGCAGCAATCACTTCCAATTCCTAGATGGTCGGATTGTGATTGTAAAACCTGCACTTCATGGACCTCTTCTGGCAAAGAAACATTATATGTCAAAGCTGACGGAGCTAAAGGTAAAAAGAAAACACACTTCGGCCGGATAGACGAACAAGATGTTTAATGTATTGACTAATGTTGGGTTCTTTCTGACGTATTTCCATACAGATAATGTGCAAGAAGATGTTCTGTTCATTCATGGATTCATATCAACATCAGCCTTTTGGACTGAAACATTGTATCCAAATTTTTCAAAATCGGCCAAGTCGAAATACAGGTTATTTGCAGTGGATCTGCTTGGTTTTGGAAGGAGTCCTAAACCCACTGATTCACTTTACACACTAAGAGAACATTTAGATATGATTGAAAGGTCAGTTCTCGAGCCATACAAAGTGAAGGGCTTCCACATAGTGGCACATTCATTAGGCTGTATTTTGGCTCTTGCACTTGCAGTCAAGCATCCTGGCTCTGTCAAGTCCCTAACTCTACTTGCACCGGTAAGTTCTAATTTGTCTTCTTTGATCAACGTCCCTCTCTAACTATTTAAACTTTTAACAAGATGATTTGATCTTAGAGATGTGCATATGTCACGCCTAATAAATATATGAAATCACGTCTATATGGACTCCAAAACTATCTTACTGGGGCAACAAAACATGCATGAAACTCCAAATTCCAAAATTTTAGCCCTTGTTTGGTACATATATTTTAAAATTCATTTTTCTTCAAACTCATTTTCAACTAAAAATTCTTTTAATAAAATAATTTTTTTTTTGCATAAACTAATTTCTTTTCCTTATTTTTTAACCATACATTCTCGAATAATATCACTTCATAAAATCTTTTCTCGAAAAATTTACGTCAACCATGCGGCACAATAAATAAAACTCGTCCTTAGAAATTGCCATTTATTGCATGCATTTATTTAAGTACTTATTACCATGTAAGCATTATTTTATTAATAATTAAATCATATATGTATGAATAAATTAAATTAATATTACATATATGGTAGCCATATTTTCCACTACCAAAAGGTGAACAAGCCACACAATATATGATGAGAAGAGTTGCCCCAAGGCGTGTGTGGCCATTTATAGCTTTTGGCGCGTCGATTGCTTGCTGGTATGAGCACATAAGCCGGACGATCTGCCTTCTAATTTGCAAGAACCACCGTCTCTGGGAATTTCTCACCAAACTGGTAACCAGAAACAGGTATGTTCAAGTCTCCTACTATCAGACATAACACATTTCTTAGGTTGATCATATACCAGCCTATTTGAAGGGTCAATAAGTCGAGTCAGAGCAGTATTTATAAGTTACTTATTTTAAAAGTAATATTTATTTTTACTGTCAAAATAAATAAATTTTTATGTGCATGTCCCAATATGGAAAGTATTGAAAACAAGAATTTTAATTTCTTTTTCTTTCATACTACTTACTGCCTAGAACTATTACTAAACATGTCGAAATCATTTAACATGCCATGCTAAACTTGTTTAACGCTAAAAATATGGTAGAGCTAAAGGCAAATGCTAAATCCCTGTTTGGTGAGAATTAAAATCATATTTTTAATAAAAAATGATGAAATGTATGATTAAAATTAATTTTTATTTAACTTAAATTAAAATTAAAATTAAAATTTTATTTTTTACCAAACAGGACTAAACGAAGTCTTCAACGTGGTGGCACCCAATAATAATATATATAAAATACCACGTAAACGTGTTGTAATTAATGTTCTGTATTTAATTGGTTTATCTCCACCGATAATTATGGTCCACAACCTTTAAGATTTTTTTTTTTTTTTTCCTTGACAAAAAAATGCTAGCATGAAAGAATTGTGGACTATTTAATATTTAAATTACCAAAAAAAAAAAAACAATTATATATATATGTGTATGTGTATGTGTATGTGTATGTGTATGTGTATGTGTGTGTGTGTGTGTGTATTTTCTTGGTTTATGTAATGTAAATTAATAAAATTTTATAAAGCTTTTAAAAGCTTAGCTAAAACAGGTCAAATGTCGTTGAGACTTTCATATGAAAAGGACAGAAGCTGAGTTAGGTTTAACGTTCGTAAAAAGTAATGTTTGTTACTATTTTACTCATTTTCAAAGTAACTTATAATCTGCTAACAATTAATAGGGTTATTAAAAATTGTCTTACAGGATCAGAACATACTTAATGGAGGGATTTTTCTTACACACACATAATGCAGCATGGCATACACTACACAACATTATTTGTGGTACTGCTGGAAAAATAGAAGGATATTTGGACGAGGTTAAGAACCGGTTAAAGTGCGATATCACTATATTCCACGGCAAGGACGACGAACTTATTCCAGTGGAGTGCAGTTACAATGTAAAATCAAGAATTCCCCGAGCTCACATTAAGGTGTTCGAAAAAAAAGATCACATCACTATAGTCGTTGGAAGACAGAAGGCATTCGCTATGGAACTCGAGGAAATATGGAGAAATGCAAGTGGTTGAGATCGATCTAAGTCCTCTCTTGGTAGAATGAAGAATGTGCATTCATCTCTATATAATCACCATGAAAGTAAAGTTCCACTCGATTATATAAAGATTAAAGAAAATTAATCCCTTTTGCATCTACAATGAAATGTTTAGGCCTTGTGAAATGTATTATGTAGCTGTGGAGTGTTCTAAATCTTGTTGATGAGTTGGTAAATTTTAAGGACTACAAAACAAGAGCCAGCCATAAAAATTATATATATTTCTGGCTCAATTTATTACGAGCCTTTTTCTTTATCCTATTGAATGTTCGACACATGATTCTAGATGATATGATTGATACGATATCAATACCATGCAAGATACTCGAATTCAAATCTCACAGTCACATATTTGTGAAGTTTGTGCAGTTATACCTCTAATCGAAAGATGAACCGGCACGTAAATGGGAGATATATTCGTAACCCATCCTTAACGGCTTAAATTTTCAGATTTAACGTTGTCTGTCTGTCTATCAATCCACACATTCAATCTTCACGTGCATTGGCTTAATAACTATGATCTGAGATTGAATGATCTTCATCGGACAAAAAATATCAAATCTATCTGCATTTCTTGGCTTTGACCACTTTTTCTTTGTTCTCTGAACTAAGGTTGTTTTTGATACACAATTTTTTCCTTGAGAAATGGAATTCCATGCAAAAGAAGTGTTTGATGGGAGAAATTTAGCCAAGAAAATTTTTTTCACCCCTCACCCTACGCGCCCTCTTTCCTTGTTTTTAGGGTTGATGGGAAAAGCTTTTCTAGGTGGTTGTTGCCCTTTTTTTTTTTTTTTTTTTNTCTGAACTAAGGTTGTTTTTGATACACAATTTTTTCCTTGAGAAATGGAATTCCATGCAAAAGAAGTGTTTGATGGGAGAAATTTAGCCAAGAAAATTTTTTTCACCCCTCACCCTACGCGCCCTCTTTCCTTGTTTTTAGGGTTGATGGGAAAAGCTTTTCTAGGTGTTTGTTGCCCTTTTTTTTTTTTTTTTTTTTGACAATGAAAACTAATTTTATAATCAATTAAAATTTTTTTTTCACTTTAATAGACAATTTTCATGTAAAATAAAACCAACGAATACTAAACTTTGATGAAAAAAATAATTTTTTTAGAAAAAGAAATATTTCCTTTTTTTTTTTTTTTTACATTTTAGTAATGGAAACAAATTTTTAAACCAATTATGGAAAAAAAAAACCACTTTAATGGATAATTTCCATGTAAAACTAAGCCAAACGAACACAAAATTTAAAAATTTTCCACCCAAAAAATTATACTAATCAAACATACTTAATTAACAATTCTCCACAAAATATTTTTTAGATAATTATTTTCTTTAAAATTTATTTTCTTTTCACCTATTTTTTCATCCTTATAAATTATAATCAAATGGATCCTAACTTAAATGCCGCTTCTTAAGGGCTCTGCAGTCCATCAGATTTGCAGGGTTTCTGTCAAAAATGTCGGTCCCCTAAACCAATTGGGATTGTTTCTTGTATATCATAGTACATAGGCTATATATTAGTCACTCTTTCTTGGTAGAGTATGTACTATACAAATTAATGGATTGGAAAATTCAACTTGTTTAACAAATTTTTTTATAAAAGTTTTTGTAAATTTTTATAAAAATATTAAAATAGTGAAATATGATATTGAAAAGTTAATAAAAATTCTGGATTCCATGAAATGTGAATTAAATTTGAGGTTTAACAAGTTGAAAAGTTATTACAATTTTCAATAATGCTAAATGTACATTCATTCTTTTACATTGATTATAACATTCCTTTTGCTTTCAAAAAATATGAGGGGAAAAAATTTATTTTTTAAAAAAAACTATCTAATAGTGTGCTTTCACGTGATACAATGTAAAGGACAAGAGTGAGGTAGTCTCTGCTGAGCTAACAGCCGCAGTGTAAGGGTTCGATTCCTGCCTCTTACAAGGTTTGGAATTGGACTCTTTGTGGGCACCAGTATGACAACTCTTGTACTCTACCCTACTGAGGCACATCCCGTGATTTACCTCCTCCACAATACTCTAGGACCTCCTCCACAATGCTTTAGGGGCGGGGTGGTGGAGAACCCTCAAGGTTGGGGTTTAACCTTAATGATTTACATGTGGCGTGCTTGTAAAATTTTATGGAAGTTNCCAGTATGACAACTCTTGTACTCTGCCCTACTGAGGCACATCCAGCGATTTACCTCCTCCACAATGCTCTAGGACCTCCTCCACAATGCTCTAGGGGCGGGGCGGTGGAGAACCCTCAAGGTTGGGGTTTAACCTTAATGATTTACATGTGGCGTGCTTGTAAAATTTTATGAAAGTTTTATTAAACAAGCTATAATAGAATCATGTTGAACTAGAAAATTCGAGTTACTAAAAATGCAGCGGACTTGGTGATATATTGGAACAGGACAATTCAATTTTAATTCAATTAAAATATGGTAGTAAATTCAATTTCAAATATGATTGATAAATAAATAATTCATCATATATAAACAAATGCTTTAACAGAAATTATTAAAGCAAGTTGAAAAAAAATTATGGTAATATTATAAAAATTAAAGTTATTGAATATGATTATTTTTCAAGTACGACTCACAAGAAATTAAAAAGAAAACATAGATAAATATTTTAGAATAATTAAATAAAGCTAGTCGAAAATTCATTAAATATTAATATTGCCCGATTTAGTAGCATTTTCTCTAGATTTTTTTAAATATTTTTATACAATTATACTATAAAGAGTTTAGAAACTTAAATTAATATTGTAATAATAAAAATGCAAAAAAGTTGGCATCAAATTTTCAATTTTGGATTTTTTTTTATTTTTTTTATTTTATTTTTTTTGTTTTATGAATTACCTTAAATTAATTTCAGTTTGTTCATTTGAATGAGAAATTAATATTCACAAAAATATGATTTAAGACAAAATAAATTTATACAAAAGATAAAAAAAATTAAAACTTCTAAAATTTAAAATAATTTATTTTTGTTTAAATTAATATTAAGAAAAAATAAGAAAGGATATATAAGAATAAAATAAGAAAGAAGGACGAAATCGACCTCGTGGGAAGTTTCTAATATAATTAATTATTACATTTTAAGGATTTGCATTAAATATAAGTATAGTTTTCTTAAAATATATTTAAAACCGCGTAATTAATAAGGATTGACTAAGAATTTGAATTATTCCGGTGGGCCACAGCTCATTAATTAATTATTTTATTTTATTTTTCTTGGCTACAGCTTGAAATAGTTAGATTGTTTCTTTCAATAACTGGCGAAACATGGAAGCGTGAACAAACAGAATATAATGTCATCATTTCCTTAAGTTAGCCAACACCCCACTGTTGAGTGTTGCAATCAAACACACTGTAATTTAAATTTCGACATAAAAACAAGAGAAAAGTGAAATTATAATTAGATTTAAAATTAAGTTAAAATTTTTTATATGGTAAGACATAAACTTTTGAGGTGGGCTACATCATTTGTCCAATTTTATGAATTAAGAAAATCGTCCAATTTTTACTATGGCACGTGTTAACATAAATTATACATCTCAAAAAGCAAGAAATCATTGTAAAGAAACTTGTATAATAATTTGTATAATTTTTATTATTGAACAATTTCATCAAAAAGTTTAAATTATTAGTTTATATCCATGTACCCTAAAACGAAATTCAATTAATTTTGCAAAATCTCTACAAGTTTCAAGTTTGTTGCTTCCCAATTGAGATCTTGTGGTACATTCTCGAAGCATTAACCTTGGATAATTTCAAGATCGTGTTAGTTTTATATGCATTTATAGCTAAGGACGAATTTAATGAAAGGATTAATTACATTATTGTCGAGTCCAGCGTATAGAATCGTCAATCTATCGACCGACAAAATCTGATTAAACCCCCACACAATGGTCCCCCTCAAAAAGTGGGTGTATGATGGGTTCTATCAAGTGGTCTTTGAGAACGAAATATAATCCCCTTAACCACGATGGGTAATACTACTAAAAATTATATTTTTAATAAGTTTTGATAAAAGTAAATAAAACGTGTAGTTGAAAAATTGATAAAAATTGTAGATCCCCTGATATATGTTGTTAAAAATAATCGTTGACTTTGATTTGAATTTTTATTGACTTTATTAGCTACATCCAACAGGAAATTAATAACCACTAGAAAATCATGAACCACAAAATGAATGCCCCCAAGCTGCAATTTCTGCCCAAACTTTTCTAGTTTGCAAGATTTAATTGGTTCGAAACTATTTGCTAGGAATTAAAATTAAGATTTTAATTTAAGTTAAAGTCGACAACTAATTTAAATCACATATTTTATGGAATCCATAACTTTTCAATCACGCATTTCATCAATTTTTATCAAAATCTACTAAAACTCCGATTTATCTCCACCAAACATGGGCTAAAATGAGAAGGTTGTTGGTATAGTTCTCTATCCACAATATACTATTTACTCCAATCATTTAAGCGAAATTGTATATGATGAATTTTGTGGATGGTTAATATTGACCTCATTTTTTGTAAAGATGACGTGGAAACAGATGCGGGCCCACTTGCGTCCACGCAAACAAATTTCAACACGTTTTAATCGAAGACTTGGACGGAGAATGATGCTATTTATGAACGTGAAAGATACTTTATAACATGAGACAAAAGTGTTCAGACATTGACAGTATGATTAAAGATGATTGCATATCGATAAACAATTACAAACAACTAAACCAAAGCAATACAATCTACACTCAAGCAAACAAGTGCGAAATAAGCGAGAGAGAAGATCGAGTGTCGTTTCAAGTGTAAAGAATTACATTAGATTCAAATGTTACAAGAGTTGCTATTTATAGAATTCTGGCCGAAGTGGTAATCGTTGGATAAAAACCACGTGACCTCATTTCCCAGATCGAATCCTCACACCAATAACTTGCTACACATTTAATATATTGACAATGTGTCAGTCATCCTACATTTTAGGCTGACAATCTTGACATTCATTAATACAAACATTATATCAATCATTTCTAAAAATTGTCTGTAAATCCTTTGAAAGCCACAAAGGCTTTGGCCAAATGGAGTTTCGGAGTAGAGGCCTTTGGCATAGAGAGCTCCGGGATGGAGAGCTTCGGTATCTTCTTTGACTTCTTTACTTTGACCAATTGGTGTCAATTTGGACTTATATCTCCACGTGGGCCATCACGTGATATTAACTTGGAGCCACAGTGGCAAGGCATAGCAATAGTCCTCCAAATCTAAATCTAAATATAAATATTTATATTATGATTAGAATTTGAAAGTAGAGCATTATGACTTGTATGAAGTACTTATCGAGGGTGTTGTCTGGAACTTTAAAATAGGGAAAACATTCGCCTTGTGATCATTGAAATTTTAAATATGGATCTAAAGTTGTTTTTGTTCGAAGTGTGTATTTCAAAGCTTTTAATTTTTTTTTTGAAAAAGGTTAGGGAGGATCAACTGGGGTCCATTTATCCGAGTTTGTTTGCTCCAAAGTGATTTGGTAGAGCTGAGTGTTGCCGAAGCTATTCATGTTGAAGCTGAAGTAGTGTACATCTGCTATTTGATGAGACTGTAATGTATTAATTCCGAAGATGTATGTTTTTTGAGGGGTTAGGAAAATGAGGCATCATTAATTGTTGCGCCTAAATAATTAGTTGTCATGTACCTTTTCAAGAAAAGACAGTTGAAACAGTTCAACCTTTCATATACGCAACCGTCGCCACCTTTAATGAGTAATGATAATTGCTACAAGCATGTTTCTTGGGAGGCAGACGTGTGTGAGCACGTGATTCAAACGTTCTGATCTAGACCGTAAAATACGAAACGACAGACGTTATGGGTGATACGGATTGAATCATAAATGAACGGTTAGATGATTCAGATCTAAATCCAACGTTTGGGGTTGATGACCTTCGCCTATAAAAAGTAAATCCTTGAGTTCCTTAATACTTTACTTTGCAAAAAGAAATTTCCATACTCCCATCTTTGCGTTCTTAGAACTTGTGGAGATTATTTTTCGGCAATTTCTAAGAAATCCTGCGATCTTCCCCGTTTGTCCCTTGATTTCGTAAGTATTTCTTTACATTTCTTTTCTCTTCAATTTTACTTCAAATAATTAGTTCTTCAAATTCTGGCTGGGGGAATATAGAGTAGAGCGTTTTAGCTAAGATGGATATGGCCATCACAAATACTGCCGACTTGTTCCAAGCCATTAGGGCAGACCAGAGCATGAAAACCACTAACGAGGGTCACTTAGACTGTAAAGCCGATTGGGGGTTGCCAAGGTTCAGTCGAATGTCACTGTCGCTAACCTTGTAGAAATTAGGGAAATATATTCCATACCCTATACAATAGAGTTGTTAGCACCATCTCCAGATGGGCGGGCCTGGTTTCCTAGTCAGTGGTGTATATCAATTAGCAAATATCTTTTGAAGGAAGATTTTGTATGTCCCTTCATCCATTCTTTAGAGTTGTCCTTAGGTCGTATGGGCTAATACCTACTAATCTCGTCCCCAAAGATTGGGCCTACCTAGTGGGGACCTACTTCCTATGGAAGGAGATCTTTCTTGGGGAGGATATGCCTCTTCAAATCTTCCAATCCATTTTTGAGCCTAGGATCGTAGGTAAAAGGGACTCCAAGGGTTGGTACTCCCTGTGTTCATGGAGGATACACTCCCCATTTGTCATAGGCCTTCTCTCCTCCATCAAATGATGGAATGGGGCATAGTTTCGGGTAGGGGCAATGGCAAATATGTGAGATGACACAGCCCCTCACGTGACAGTTCCAACAACCTACTCTGAAGCTCGTGAGTGTCCCGCCTTTAGTTTTCTTTCTCTTGTAATTGGTTCGATTCTGACCCTTTTTTTATATATTGCAGGATCAGCAGATTACTTTGAGTTGACCCAGTCGGAGTTGGGTGTTGTAGAGGACATTTACCTTCGTCCTTTATCCTCTCAAGAGTTTGAACAGCTAATCGTTGCTCGTCGATTTTTTGAGGAGTTCAAACTAATGGCCCGAATAGGTAACATAATTTTTTTTCCTTATTGCTAATAGAGTAACATCCGTACTGATCATGTTTTCTTTTGTTTACAGAATAAATTGACAAGAGAAAGTACCCAACCCCAGACATAGGTTCCATCTTATCTGCGACCTCCACAGTTGAGAAGAAGGGTTGAAGCCCTCATCTACTGCTGCCAAGCAGCTAAGTGACAAAGTGGACATGGTCAGCAAAGAAGCCGCCGATAGTGAACGTGATGGAAGACCCTCTCCTAAGGATAAGGGGAAGAGCAAGGTGGAGGAGGTTCCCAAGAAAAAAATTACATTATCTTCTACAGGGAAATGAGGGTCAAATGTCACTCTGCTATCTCGATCTGAAGACCTAGTAGGGGAGAAGTTGATGGCAGCTTCAATTGCTGCGACGAGGGAGGGCAGAAGAGACCATCTTCAGTGGAGTCTCTGCGGCATGAGTCTTCAAAGAAATAGAAGGTGTCAAGTCACACTTTAACTGCTTCGGACACGGCACCTCCTCGGACGAAGCTCTCCTTATCAAGGAAGAGTGATGACCTGGCTCTAAAGGTACTATCCATGTTTCCTCTAGAAGTACAAACAGCTACCGCCACATTCCACAAATAATGGACAGATAGATGGAAGACCTTCGTCGAGTCCAGTGACTTAGCTGAAATTTTTGCTACTATGGTGAGCCAGATTGGGAGGGCGTCTGGAATCGCCATAGAATTTGAAGTCTTCTATAAAAACCTTCAAAAGAAAAATAAGGAGTTTTCAAATAAAGCCTCACAGGTCGAGGAAGTGACAAAGAAAGCCAAAGCCAATGCTAAGACCATTAAAAAGCAGCAAGTTGAGGAGTCTGTGAGGCTCGTCTCTGCTTTAGTAGATAAAGAAGGAAGTCCACTTATCACAGAGTGGAGTGACTTCTATGACTGAGGGAGTGGAGACTTCTGATCCACATCAGAAATTGGAGAGGTCAAATAAAGAGAACCCTGCATTGAAGCAGCAGGTGGGGAGCTCAACTTCAGAGTTGCTGGCCTTACTGAAGAAGTGGAATGTGTTAGGAGGGAAGCCCAATCTACTGGCAAAGATGATAAGAAGTAGTATATAGCCACGTTTCACTTGATTGAAAAGTATCAGAGCTTCGCTAGATATTGGATAAGGTTTGCTTCTATCGAGTTGATGGAATAGATTGAGGTGCACTCAACTTTCAACACTATTGAGTTGAGGTCAGAATTCTTAGAGAAGTGAGATCAAGAAGAACCTCAGGCTCAAGCGAAAGGTAGCCACGTAATTGAAATTGAAGATGAGGTTGGCGAGGATAACTAAACCTCTGAAGCGGTGGACTTTAATGCCATCATCCCCTTTAGTGGCACTCATTTCCCTCCCCCACCTGCTTAGATTTTTAAGCTTCGTGTTTTCTTATTTTCTTCAATGTAAATGGCTTCAACCCACATTCAATGAATTTCAATGAATGAAAATTCATTTCCTACATTTGTGTTCATTGAATTCCATTTATGTTATTACTTTTCGATGTGCTTCAACTTTTGTTAAGATTCGTTCTAATCAAAATTTACTTTTCCTACTTTTTATTCCTGAAATACTTTTTACTTATGAATTTCTGAAACCAAAACCCACCAACTTCTAAACTGAATACCTCTCATCAACTCCCGTTGCTTAATAGCGTGCACCACTAAATTATATTATAATTTAAATTATACAAGCACATAATCAACGTGGCTATTAGTAAATTTTATTGTAATATTTATATGCTTCTTACAATTTCCATAAAAATTCAACTGATTGAGGGAACCTTGGAAAATTAAAATAACGATTGTGTTACATGTACATCACAACTTACAGATTATTTTACCAACAGATGATGTGGTAATATATAATTAGGTCAAAATTGTCATCAACCAAATAAAAGAAAAAGAAAAAAACTCATCACTCTCTTTTAACAAATCCTTAAAAAATTATGTAAAATGTGATGTACAACAAGCATCTTCTTTAAAACAAAGCCTTATTTCTCAATGAATTTAGAGTCGTTTACATAAATTCTTTTCATCATCCATTCAATCCACCACTACGTGGCGAGCATGCCAACATTTGAACAACTGATGAAATATAATCTTAGAATTCTCTCTAAGACGATGTTTAGAGATGTACTAGGACTATTTGAGCACATAAATTTCTTTTAATATAATACCGAGGACTCAATAATTTCGCTTAAGCATACATTATTAAAATAGCCTGTTGAGATCGGTAACTATTAATTCCACTATACAAATTGTTCCAATTTTCAGGTAGATTCATCCTTCCTTTCTTTTCTTGGCTACAGATTGTATCCTCTGTCTCTAAATATGAATTCGACATGGAGGACTTCGTTTTTCTCCTTAGTAATTTGTTGTCACTTGGTGCATCCTTTTTATCCAAGAATCTTGTTTTTGAATTTTTTTCTGTAAAGTTTGAACTTCAATGCAAGTAGCTGAAAATCATGGTGAAATCAGTTTCATAGCTTTGATTTTAATGAATTACTTGCTTACTAACTTGGAGCAGGATAACGATTTATGTATGCAGAATTATGCAAGGCTTACCTTTGTGACATGCATCTATAAATAGTCGTCTAGGCCTACTCACTACACTCCCCATAACACCCAAGACACATACACATAAAGTGTTAGGAAAAATATAGAAGAAAATTAGGAATACTGCTGGAATTATAAAATAATTAAAAGAAACGTTACAATAAACAGAATAACAATAAAATAGGGAAAGAAAATTGAAAGGGCTCAATCTAATATTGTTATCTTGGTATGGGGGTACCTGCAGGGCCGATCCTGTAATTTTCGGGGCCCAAGGTGAACTCCCAAAAGTGGGCCCCCAAAAACCAATGTAAATACAAGATCCAACCTCGTATTATGCAATGTATTGCTAACTTAAAACTAAATAGTAGAACAACAAACAAAATATTAAAAAAAAAACAATTACAAAAATATTAGCCTAAAAACCAATTACAAAATATTTCAATCATCT
>CAIGRN010066705.1:0-17716 GCA_903798345.1 Fraxinus anomala
GTGATATTTTACTATTTTTTGGATAAAGTACGATCTAATTTGTGTTATATTTCATTTTATAGGTAAAAACTCAATGTTTAATGAAAAATTGGAGAAAAGAATGCAAAAATATCGGAAAATGACTCAATTGTATCAAATACAAAGTTCGGGGACTGGAATGCAAATATTCAAAAGTTACGTCGAACCTCACGATGAAGATTTAAGAGTGCTAGGGGTCAACTGGATGAGGAATGAAGTCAAAGGGATGCAGTATAGTCAAAGTATTATCACACATCAACTTTCAGCCGAAAAAGTTATGTTTCATATTTTTAGCCTCATATTGAGACCCAATTTTGGTATAACAAGCTTTCAAATTGGAAAAATGATATTTCTATAATGATTGTAGCCTTCTGAATTAGCTTTCCAATACACTTTAAATTATCTCAATCAAATATCTGGAGATAAAGTTATGATAAAATACTGAAAACGGTTTAGCTGCCAAAAATTAGTAGAGGCACACGCCCTCGCCTGCAGGAGAGGCGCACGCCCCAACAAAAAATGGGGTGCCTGAGACATCCAAAAGCAGCCGGCGCTCGCCCTAGATATGCCTAGGCGCGTACCACAGAAAAAAATCGAATTCCTTATTTTTGTTTTGGTAACAATTCAATGCAATCTTTTTGTCATCCTTTACATATTAAACTCGATCAGAACATGAGGGAGACCTCCTTTTGACCTAAAAATCATATATTCTGCATATTTTGGAGGTGAAGAACGAGGTGCAATCATCAATCAAAGGCAAATTATATAAGTTTATTGAAGAATATTCATCCCTTTACAGGATTAATCCAAGAATTTGGATTCCTCCACTTTCTTCATTATTTCTCGATCCGAGTGATGTCTTTTCATTATATTTTGTATAGTTTAATAATTATGATGGTTGGCCAGATTTTTCAATTGTATTAGATGAATGTTGAATCATATTTTCTTTTATTTTAATTCAAGACATCAATTTAGGTATTTTGTGTTATTATTTGATTGATTTTACATACTCATTGCACTACTTATTGTTTGATCACCAATTAAGTAGTTAGTTGATTATTGTGAGGAATGCTCACGATAAGTTTAGAACGTAATAAAATTAACATGTGTAGTTAGAATTAGGAATAACCTCTTTAACACATGCAATCTTATTGTTAATCTAAACCAAACGCATGACTTTCATATGAATTCAAACTAGGAATATGATCGTCTCGTGTTAATCATAGATTGGTGTATCTTGGGAAAGAACATTTAACATATTAGTTTTATCGATTATCAAAATGCATGAATTTACTAGATTAATTATTGAGAATTGAAATAGATGGAAATAGGGGGATCCATGAATTCAATACAAGTATTCATATAGATAAAACATTATATTTATTTGCTTTCTTATAGTAGAATTGGTATAAAAAATTAAGTAGTTAGTTGATTATTGTTTGGAATGCTCACGATAAGTTTAGAACGTAATAAAATTAACATGTGTAGTTAGAATTAGGAATAATCTCTTTAACACATGCAATCTTATTGATAATCTAAACCAAACGCATGACTTTCATATGAATTCGAACTAGGAATATGAGCGTCTCGTGTTAATCATAGATTGGTGTATCTTGGGAAAGAACATTTAACATATTAGTTTTATCGATTATCAAAATGCATGAATTTACTAGATTAATTATTGAGAATTGAAATAGATGGAAATAGGGGGATCCATGAATTCAATACAAGTATTCATATAGATAAAACATTATATTTATTTGCTTTCTTATAGTAGAATTGGTATAAAAAATAGATGGAAATATAGGGATTCACGATTCCAATACAAGTATTTTAGATTCCAAATAGGTATATCGCTTGGGGTCCTCAATACTTAAGGATAGTCAATTCAATGATCTGGTGCCAGTATACAGGTTATATCATAAGGTCCCTTGGTAGTCTTGGAACTAAAATCGATACAACGAGCACCGTACATATGCCATACTTGAACTAGATGCATTGTGATTTCTAGTATAGTATCCTGAGTTATAGTAGGTAATGATGAATATAACTGCGATCTCCTAGTTCTTGATGGATGATGACAACCCATACCGATTGAAGGGCAGACGTGCTATTGGAAAGATCGATATTTGACCTTATACAATACATTGTAGTGAGATTCAGACCATAAGGATAAAAGATGAATAAGTTGTGATTGTGAGAGAAGATGTGAACTTTGAGAATGAGATCATAATGAGAAACAATATTGTAAAGCCCACATATGTTCAAATATATTATTACTCACTCATAGCATTCACATATACAGTTTTGCATTTATAGATCCCAATCCTTTCAAAATTGTATGTTGGAAGGATGTTCGGAAGATTTTCGTCAAAAAAATCGCTAATTGATCTAGAGTCACCGCTTGACCATAATTTGACCAATTTTTAAAAGGACAAAATGGGTTTTTTTTTTAACTTTTATTTGATTAAAAATGAAATTTTGTATCATATGTCCCAAACCTTTAAAAAATATATAGTGGAGGTCCCAAATTTTTAATAAATATGCGCTAAAAAGAACTTTAATGGTTTCCATCCAAAATTATGTCAGTTGATCGGAAATATTCATCTTTCCTAATTCATTTAACCACCCCAACCCCAATGTTTAACCTCTAACCTACCCAACACAACCCATTAGTAAGTGGAGAGCCATCACCACCGTCGCTACTATTATTTTTGATAAAAAAATTTATCTATCTTTATTTTCTTTTATAATTCTTTAAAGGCTCTTGTAAGGAGGAAATGCAATTAATCTAATTGAGATAAAAGGATCGACGAATGTGGCGAAAATGAGGCGATAGTGGCTGACGTTACAGCTCAGTGTTGACCTATGGTTGACTTAAATATTAAAGTTTTGATTATAACAAATAATTTAATATTATTTAATAATAATTGAATTTAAGATTATAGTCTTTAAAGCATCCAATGATAGATCAATCGATCGTCGTCAAAAGATCAAAATCAAGACTATCAAATCAAACTTACAATAAATGTCAAGATTTAAGTCAAGTCTTCCAAGCATTGAAAAGAAGATCCCTCAAGACAAGACCTTAAGAGTCAAATTTCAAAAAAAAAAAAAAAAGATCTAGACGAGAGCTTAAGAGCCAAACTTCAAAAAAATGTCAAAGACTAGATTTTGTAGGCCAAATGTAAAGATACTAATACTGGCCGAAAATCTCAACTGTCAAATTTTTTTCCCCGTTTTGATATCCAACGTCCAATAACTATTTTGAACATCCAGACTTAAGGCAGACATCCGGACCCTTGTCCAAACTCCCAAAAAGGTTTGCTCTTTGTCTTCTATAACTGGATTTTCTTTTTACATTCATTAAGATGTTCTGCAAGTGCATTAAAGAGATAAATACTTGAGCAAAATCTTTTGAGCTTACATTGCATTCATTTCTTCTACATCTTCATATTGAAAAACGTTGATTGGTCGAATCAAAATCTTAAATCATCATATTTATAAAAAAATTCTTATCTCTTTTTTGGTATTTAACTTATTGCTATCACTCATAAAAGAAAAAGATATCTTCTTGAGTAAATCTTTGAACTCACGTTGCATCTATTTATTTTATTTTTCTATATAAAAAACTTTGATTGATTAGATTAAACTTGTAAAATTATCATATTTATCAAAATTTTTCATCTCTCTCTTAGTACTTAATTCTTTTCTATCATTCATTAAAAGAGAAAAATATTTTGAGAAGATTTTTGAATTTACATTGCACTTATTTCTACTTAATTTTCTTATTGAAAAACATTGATTTATTGAATTAAAATTTTAATTATCATATTCATTAAAGTTTTCCTCCAACACTTGAGTTATCGTTTATTACTATTTATTGAAGTGTTAGTGTCCATTAGTACTTAATTCATTTGGATCATTTGTTAAGAAAGAAATTTCGTTGTAAAATCATTGCTCTAAACTTATGGGTCATATTGAGGTCCCGCAAAAAATTCAAAAGTATAAGGATCAATGCTCCTTATTGCAAGTCACCTTGTGGACCATATTGAGGTTCTGTGAAAGCTCAATTATCCATAAGAATTGGTGTTCATTGTTTGTAAGTCACCATAAGCGTTGTAAGGATATAGATTGTACCATAAGTCAATCAATATAGTGAAAATACCTTGTTCGTGATAGAAAACTTGATAACGGAGGACGTAGATCATTATTTTGGATCGAATCTTCACAATTATATCGTTTGTGTCATTTCTACCCTTTAACTTAATGTTATTTTGTTTAAGCTTATTACTTGACCGATCTATTTCTTCTTAAATTGCTTGATAGAAGTTCTTTTTCAAAAAAGTTTTAAAAACAAATTCACCCCTTCCGTCTTGGTTAGTTATTCTTTGGCACTTAGAAGACATTGGAAATAGTGAGGCTCACCGCCAAGTTAAATGAAATTTTTTCCACAAGTGGATTAAGGTTTCGGTTGGGTGGTTGAGTAAATTGAGGCACGTGAATATTTCTCAAAGATTTTTGGATGAAAGTTGTGTAAAGGCCCTTTCGTCATACATTTTTGAAAGGTCTGGGTCATCTGTTGCATATTTTCAAAAGATTTGGGACCTCAAGGGCAAATTATGCTTTTCAATTCATTAAACGTTAAAAGATAATTTTGCCCCTTTAAAAATTTGTTAAATTATGGTCAAAAGCTAATGTTTGGTCAATTAACGAATTTTTGGACGAAAACTATCCAAAAATCCGATCGTACAATTTTGAAAGGCTTGTGACCTTGGTACTACAGTTTAAAGTTTGAGTGTAATATGCACATTTTTGAAAGTTTGAGACGTGTGCTGCATTTACCCTTTAAATATCGAGGTCCTATTATGTGACTCATTTCAACAAACAACAATTAGAGCTTCTAATACAACTATAAATATTAAAATTTAGCCTTGTTTGATGGTCATTATTGAGATAAAATAATGTTTAGAATAATAAATTTTTTGAAGAATGTGTGGTTAAAAAGTAGGAAAAAATTTTGAATTTACTTGTAAAATCTTTTATTGTGTGAACATACAGTTGAAAATGAGTATGAGAATTAAAAAATTTTATTTTAAAGAAAGACAACAATTTCTTAAAGCTTAACATCAAGTAATACATCTCAACCTTGAAATATCTATAATTTTTTGCTACCGTGGAATCAGATTCTGACATCTTCTCTATTTAAATATCTTAGATCCCAGTATTGCAAAGAAAGTAGTTTATGATAGTACCGGAATTGCATTTTCACAGCAGAACCTAGAGTGAAATATGATTCTTGAAAGTTCTAAACCTAGATTAATTAAAAATTAATTTAATTACACCCGTAAAATTCTGGACACGCAAGTGTTAGTTTTAATGGTTCTAACTGAAATGTACAGTTTAATACCGTGTTCGAACTGTAGTTTGATAAATACAAAAATTAAAAATAACAAAAGTTGAACGCGATCACTAGATATACCGCGGTAAATCCCGAAAAGAAACATTCATGGGCCCCATTTCACGGGGTCAAAGAATTCAATAATAATTTTGATAAAAAAAAAAAAATACAATATTATTCAATTTTTGAAATTTTGCAAAATAACAATCAAAAAAACTAAGAACTACTCTCTTTTGTTTTTTCTTCTTTTGACTTGTTAATGAAGTTGAATCAAACCCACAGATCTTGAATTTATTACCACTTATTGTACTCGGCCTCAACCAGCACTTGGATTAAAAGCTTTTGTTCTTAACTTCACGGCATTTAGCTTGACACCAATTTGTTTTGAATTCTTCAACATCTTGAAGAAAATGTTTGTTTAAAACTATCGATGAAGCATCACGTTCTGTATGATTAATCGAAGTTACCCAAGCATGAGCATTGTTGAACAAGGACGAAAAAAAATTGATTTCAAAGTTTATTCCTATCTCGATTTCTAATACTTATTAAAAAAAAAGTAATTATCAAAACATAGAATTTATTTTTACCTAACAATCTGCAGTTAAAGTGGTAAGAAACTTAGTATAAAATATACTAAAGAATTTTAGATTTTTAATTTATCTTATTCTTATATTTTTCTTCTAAACAAACCTGGAAGTATATAGGATGATACAAACCTAAAATATACAAGCTGTACTCGTATATCATGAAATCAGATCATGTTATGTAAGGAAACAGAATGAAAATTGCAGCTGAAATATTCTGGACGAGTTTGCTTACCGTCCTTGTCAGTCAAGACCTGTGCACTTATCTCATTGTTTGACAGTTATACTATAAATTAAGAAAGCCAATAATAAGTTATTTAAAAATATGCTAAGCACATTTTCCAATAATCTCCCCCTTTGGTTTTACTTAATTACAAACCTATCACACAAATTTTTAAAATCATAAATTCTTGATTTACTATTTGATTACAACACTAGTTTAGATTGGAAGTAGATTAGGATAAAATTTGATAGTACACTTGGATGATACTTGGACTTTAAAATCCACTTTATTACTTATTATGATAAGTACGCTTGTGATTTGAGCGAACACGACGATAAGAAAAAGGCTAAAAGTGGTAGTTGATCAAGGGTGTAGAATGAAAGGTAAAACTGATAACTCATGAGATGTGAACACAAGCTCCTTTAATTAAAGAGTTTATACATAATTGTTTACATTATAAAATAAAGTCTGCTCAGTCAGAAGTATAAACAGACTAATACACTTTCTCCTCGTAAGAAATGAAAGGTTGAATAAGTTCAGAAAATACAATGAGAAAAAAATGTCTTTTCCTGTTTGAGCCATATTATTCTAAAAATTCATCTTTTCAAAAACTTATTTTTAACCATAAATTTTTCCATAAAATAATTTTACACGTAAACCAAAAATTTTTTCCTATGTTTTAATAACACATTCGACAAAAAATCAAAATTTCAAACTTCATTATCCCCAAAAAATGGGGCTCAAACATGGGCTTAAGAGAACATGGACTCACAACTATGCCTCATAATTTTACACAAAAAGAAAAAAAAAAGTGAAATTTACGACATATTACAATAATACAATCACAATGTTATTTATATCAAACTGTAAGCTCTTTGCCTTTCAATAAATAGGCATCGATCGACTAATACAAGTCAATGCAACCCACTTTGCATTTTCAATTTATATATATGTTCTGCGTTTAAGCAACACAAACAAGTTGAGTGCTGTTCCTGATGCTATATCTTGATGTGCCTCCGAAACTCTGTTAGTAAAAAGGTCAAAAAGTTCATCTAAAATCTCAGATCTGGAATGTTCCCTTATTAATTCCTCAGTAATGGCTCTTATGCTCATAGATACATCTCAGATATTTGCTATGACAAAGTGGCACATAAAGGAAAAGGACTACCTGATTTACCATGGCCTTTCTCCTTGTTCAACTCCTGTGAATTGGGAAGTGACGAGGCTTGTTGGCATACAAAATCTTGCAGATATGAAGGTGGTCTTCTATCTCTAGTGGACCTTTGAGGTAAGTGAGGACTTGTGGAATTGTTTTGAGAAGATTCTGTAGAGGTTTCAAGTTGGTTAGATGGACTTCGTGATGCAAATGGTTGGTCCAAAGAATATGAAGGTTGATCATGGATGATGGAAGTTTGCTCAATAGGATAGCTTAGGTCAATGGTTGATGGTTGAGCAAAGGGCATTTCAGTCAAGGGTGGTAAAATAGGATGAGTGATAGTGCCTATGGTTTTGCAAGAAAAGATGTTTTTATGGAAAACAACATTCTGAGGAATAAAAACTTTGTTTGAATCCAAGTCTAATAGTTTATAACCTTTAATCTCATATGGATAACCTAAAAATAGACACCTTCTTGCTCTAGCATCAAATTTTTATCGGTTGTGAGTGAATTTAGAGGCTAAGGCTAAACAACCGAAGACTTAAGATGAGAATAGGTAGGCATTGCTTTGAAAAGGAGTTCAAAGGGTGTTTTGTGTCTGACTAGTGGAGAAGGGGTTCTATTTATAAGATAGACTGCTGTAAGAACACAATCACATCAGTATTTCATAGGAACTCCACTATGAAATCTTAAGGCCCTTGCAACATTTAGGATATGTTGATGTTTTCTCCCTACTATAGCGTTTTGTTGGGGGGTTTCTACACAAGATAATTGGTGGGTGATACCCTTTTTTTGAGTATAAATGTTTCATTTCAAATTCACTTCCATTGTCAGTTCTAATTACTTTGATTTTGGAATCAAATTGATAGTCGATCATTGCACAAAAGTTCTGCAAAGCACCAGTAGCATCTGATTTAAATTTTAGCAAGATTAACCAAGTACATGTGCTGAAATCATCTACAATGCTAAGAAAATATCTCGATCCATCATATGATACTACATTACAAGGTCCCCACAAATCAATTTTAGTGCTTTAAAATTAAGGAGGCAAAATTTAGATTTATATTTCCAAATTTGGATATGCCAGGTGTGTTATTGGCATTAAAATCAAATTTTATATTACTTAAATATAAAAACATCGATTTAATTCCCCTTGCACTTCATGTCAATTTTGATAATTTCAAGTTAACAAAGAATTAATCAAAAAAAAATTTTGAGCGAGGACTCATGATAGCCACCAGTTGCTCGTCATTCATAACAAGCTTTAAATGGTCCTGTTGATTTGCAGCCTAGGTAAGCTAGGGATGCATATTTAGTTCGTAATGATAGGAAGGATGGAAGTGGCTAACAATTTCATATGTAGCATCACAAATTCAACTAAGAGTGAATGAGTCTTATCCACACTTCACGACCACATCTAGTTGTTCTGTGATCGGGGTTTGTTCATCCTCTTCGGAATCTGTTCATGAACCATCACTTAATTCTAGATCAACTACTAATATTTGGGCTATCAAGCGTGAGGTTGGAGCTGTTGGACCGCGTTGCCAGCCTTCAGAGAAATCTGGTAAACCCACATAATTCACAAAGCTCATCTTTATGAATTACACTATCAGGACAAGAATGACACTCCAGGGAATCGACTCAACCATTTACTTCTATTCCTAAAGGTGGACACGAAGCCGGCACAAGCCAGCAGCAACAATCTCCCTTTCGTTTTATGAAATCTTCTAGTTTATGATTGACAGCTTCATTCTGAAAGTTTTGAATAGTTGTTCCATAAAAAGCTTTTGAATGTCCAATTTTGTGACCAACCTACTAAAAATGTGGCAACTGAATCTGCCATACCAGTCCTTTGTGCGAGCAGATCTTTTTGAATTAATCAGAATGTTTAGACTGTTGGCAAAGTATAATATTTACCTAAGTGCTTTAAATTTTATAATAGGTCCATCTCTAAAGTTCTCGTTATTTTAGTCTATTAACATTTATTTTGGATGCAACTGTTTCTTGCTTTCTATATATTTTGACTTGCAGGGGATTCCATGATTTTACCAAATTCACACGGGTTAAACTTTATGTATTAAGTAATTTTCAACTTACTTAGTGTCGAGGAAGGAAAATATACAACAAAGAACGAAATCTGGTATTGCATAGCCTGTCTTGGTCAACTCCATGATTATTTCTTATCAAATTTGTTTCTCTTCATCTTATAATTTTCAACCTTGACATTCTGCTTTTCTTTTGTTTAGCATCTTAAAAGGTAAACTAATCAACATAATTCTCCTTGCAAGAACTTATTTTCAATCTAAATATTTTCCAAATTCAACAAAAATTGAATCACTCAATTTGATTGACGACGGGTAAACTTTCATTGAACTTTCTAAATTTCAGGTTACATTTTTTCTTTTACATATTTTTCTAAGATAAAGAAATTATGCCATTGTTTAATATGTTTTATGTGCTATCACAAAAACTTGCATAGACAACATTAGAATATGAATTGGGATACAATTAACATTTTGATAATACGTGTGCCCACACGCATGTACATTGCACGTATGCACGGGCAATCTAACTGTATGATTATTATTATTATTATTATTAAGTTAATATTGTCGAGTACATAATTTTCTCAATTACCGTCATAGATTGTACTGTTGTTACAACTAGTATTTTTATCGCATTTAGTCAAAATTAGTGGTTTAAATGTTAAGGCAATAAAATTTAGATTTATATTTACAAAATTGGAAATGCTAGGTCAGCTTGGGATGGGCCCGATCATTGAAATCATAAGCTTTAAATGGGCGTGCTTATTTGCAGCCTAGGCAAGCTAGGGATGCAAATTTAGGTGAAAATGATACGAAATTTGCTTGGGGGAGAAGCGGTTACCAGTTTCATACGTGGCATCATGAATTTAAGTAAGGGTGAATGAGTCTCAACCACGCTAGACAACTGCTTTTAGTAGTTCAATGGTCAAGGTTTCTAGATCAGGAACTAATATTGAGACAATCAAGCATGAGGTTATAGTTGTTGGACCTCGTCACTAGTTTTCAACATTTCTGGTAAGCCCCCATAGTTCAAAACGCTCGTCCTTACGAATTACAAGATCAGGACAACAATCCCAATCCTGGTAATCGACCCGACCATTTAGTATCAAACTACTAAAAATATGGCAACTGAATCTGGCATACAAATCCTTTCTGCGAGCAGATCTTTTTCAAATAGTCAGCATGGCAGCAGATCTCATCAACTTGTGGGTCGTGAGACGTTCACGAAGTAGAATATTTATCTAAATATTGTGAAATTTTATGACAAGCCAATCTCTGAAATTGTCGTCATTTTAGTCCACTTAGAGTTGCTAATTACTTTTATTTTGGATGTAATTCTTTCTTGTTTTCAAAGAAAAATTCTTAAAAACGCGAATTAAAACTTTTCGATTGATAGTGTAGCTCGAGAGAGAACTTAGCGCAGGTTAGCGACATGTTGTCGCTCGAGTGAAGGTAAGGCGGCAGGCGATCGACGATATTTCTGTTTCTACCGTTCGAACGAATACATGACGATGAGCTAGCGAAATTGTGGTGTCGTTTTTCTCCTCTTTTCATACTCGAACCCTAGAACCTATATAATTCAACTTATACAAATTGCAACTAACTCCTTGACTTTTACATCATATTAATTTCAGTCTTTTTTGTTCACAAACTTGTCAATTACAATAAAATCTAACAAGCTCTCCATTTGTCATTCTTTGACAAAACTGCAAATCTAAAGTCAATGTAGTACAAAATACAAACACAAAAAAACTACTACTCTCAAAACCAACTGTCTTGGCTGAAATGTGCTTTTTCTTTGTCTAACCGTTTCTTGAAACAGACAACTCAAATACCCAGTGTAAAAACACGTGAGACGGTAATATAGATAAACACAATTCAAACGGATAATCATAAGTTATACCAGTTAAATTAAGATGCAATATCAATGTAAACCAACATACCAAAAAGAAAATATTGATATCACTAAATATCAAATTTTAGTCTAGTTAAAACAAAAATATCATATACCTCCGAATTAGAATTTTTTAAGTACATCAAAATGTTAATTGTCAAAAGAAAAATATTTTCAAACCAATCAAATACTCCCCTTTTTTTGTCACAAATGACAAGGGACAACCTAACAACTTTGCAACACCATCATCCTCATCAGAAGTTGTATCGTCATCCCTGTGTCGTCGAATCCATGGCTTTTAACTGAGTAATCTTTGCCATCATCCGAGCTTGATGCTCAATCAATACAAACATCTGTCCCATCAGTGTAATCGAAGGATCTACAGGAACAGATGTAAATGGAGGAACGAAATCAGTAGGAGGAGGAGCAGAAGTAAAAGTAGAAGCGGAGGGAATATCAATAGATGATGGACCAGAAGTAGAAGTTGGGATATTCAAGGGATCAACAGAAATGAGGTCATCAATAGGATCAGCTGGCACAGTCGGATCAACTGGCTCAGAAGAAGCATGAGACCTACTCTGGAAAATGGTAGTGTGGCCAATCTACTGAGAAACTCTCCCCGAAACCCTTCCAGGAAACTAACCCCAAGCACTGTCAGAAAGGGATGGATCAAACAAGCATAAGGAAGTCCTACCCTGGTCCCCGTGACACGAAAAGCGCGTAAAATCTGCTGGTAGATGAAAGAGGGTAGATCAATAAAGTTGCTGTGTAATAAGGCGTACAAAAATTGGGCATTCTCTATAGGCAATGAAGAAGTATGTAATACAGGCCACATATTTGTGCATACAATGCGCAACAGAATCTGACGATCAGTAGAAAGAGATCAAATGCGGATCGTACTTGGACCTCCTTCCAACGGTGTGTTAAACACTGTCGAACGAACAAGAGAGTCCGTCGAAAGGGTATCAACTGATAAGTATGGGAATAACGGGTGAACGACCCAGGGAATATGAGCTATACTAGAAACAACATCGGGAGTGATCTTCACAGTCTTACCCCTAAGAAACTCCCTAAAAGTAGATCCGCTAACATTTTGAATATTAGCATAAAACTCCTGAATAAGTAGACTAGGTGGAGGAGTTAAATTAATAAGTAAAGGATCCCACTCCTGGTAAGTGAAAATGGCAGCGAGGTCGGGGAAAATGTCAGAGAAGACTAAATATTGCTCCTCTAACACAAGACGTAACGAAAATTGGGTCCCGAATACAACTTGGCCAGTAGCGGATATAAATCGGGATCAACTTGTACAGTCGTTCGTGCTCGCTTAGATGGCATCTGAGAAGTATACCAGACACACTTGTCAAATAATGTAACAGATGATACTACCGGATGAAATACAAAAATGCACGTGAAACGAAAACCAAAACAACGCTAACCCAACAAAAACCTGACAAACAAACCATATGAATGCAAGCCAATGCAAAACAACACTAGAAAACTAACTATAGATGAAACTGTGATGCATGGACAGAGATGACATGGTGTCGTGACACCGGGACACAATGCATTGACGTCGTGACGTGATGCTTCGACTTTGTGATGCGATGTCTTGACAGCGTGCCGCGGTGATGTGATGCCAAGTCACGTCACGTCGTGGCATCAACATCAAATGCAATATAAACGACATCAACACGACAAACTAACAACCCAAAAGTGATCAAGTGTGTGAAGGAGTATCAACAAAAGATCATGAAGCTCAAATAACATCGAAAAATTGTATCTAAGACGTGACATGAGTGTACAATCCAATTAACTCAATCACAATTTCAACCAAAAACAACAAATTCAACGCAATTACAAGCCACCAACTAAGCCTAACCCAATCTCCATCAAATGCTAAGCCTCAAACAACAAAACACCTAAAAAATTCGACCAAAAAAATGCGACATGCTTGTCAAACCATGCAAAAATAAGAACAATTCACCCAAATGATGCAATGCAAGATGAAACTACATGGAATTTGTTCAAATATGAAGTGCAACTGATGAAATTGAAGCAAAACATTAAAAAAACCCCCAAAAAATGCGAAAATTGAAAAGAAACTAGGGTTTTCGATTTGTACCTTGAAAATATGTGAAGAATTGATGAAATGTGGGCAAATCGACCAAATGTTGAATGCTAAAAGTTCAATTCAAGATTGAATACAAGAATTTGATATGGCTATGAAAATTTAAAAAGAAAAAATTGAAAAAAAAAATGAAAAAAAATCTGGAAAGATAACGTTGAAATTCAAAAGGACGGGTTGTCGCTCGAGCGAGAGGCGAGTGATAAATGCGACATATCCTATGCTATCATCACTCGAGCGATGCTCAGCGATAAGCTGGGGAAAACCTTTTGACACAAATAGCACCGACTTTTTTTAAAAATTTCGAAAAAAAGTCCCTTTATTTATTTTATAAATTTAGCCTTCGACGTATAGATGAACTCAAAGATGCATGTGTTCACAAGTATTGCATTATTAATAAAAAAAATTCCATGTACTCATATCAAGTTCAAATGGAGTAAAGTGTATAAGTAATTCACGTGTGATAAGTGCCACTATTTTCTCGTAAACATGACTCCAAACCTTAAATTTGTGAGAAATGACATGCAAACATCACTATTAAATAAGTACTTTTCCTTATTAATGAAAGTCAAACTCATAAGATTATTAGGACCTTAAACTGAAACTCATTTTCACATATATTGTTCTTTTCTCACTCTCAGTGTGAGCATATAATTGTTTTAAATGATTTATATTTTTCTTTTCCGTCATATCTTTTTTCTCAAATATTACATCTTATGTGCAGACTCTTATCCATTAAGCGACTAAAATTACTCTTGTAACGAATGTTGAGCCGATGACTCCAAGTCAGTTGATCATATAGCACCAGGTTATGAGAAACCTCTCGAGCTTAATTACTCGAGTCAAATAGGTTTCGAAGAATACTATAAAATGAACCTTTTTTGTATTTTATGATAAGGGTATATGTGAACTTATGTTATCTAAATGAAGGTCAATTCACGTTCAAGGTCACCTTACCAACGGATGACTGTCATCCCAAATCTCACACATGCGATCCAGACTCACTCACAAGATCACAATGTGTGCTGTGCAGATGATATATGAAGAAAAATATACTCGGTACTCCACATTAAACATAACTAACTAATATAACTACGGTACAAATTAGATGAATGCATACTCGATCACAAACGAGGTATTTAAGAACGTCATGAAATATCAAGTAGCACAAATTTTTTTTATTAAAAAAAATCAAGAACTTTAAAAGCAAAACAAAAACATAAACAGATGAGATACATGAAAAAATGAATGAGTCCAATAAACTATACATGCATGGACCTACTTAATTAAAAAAGGTACATGGATGTTCTTACCTTTAAGAGCATGATCAATTTCACGACATTTTAGGTCACTCTTCTTAACCCAAACATTTTTAGAAGTAGAAGTAATTCTAGTTAATCGAGTCATCATCTCAGTTAAGTGGCTAACCTGATTGGCGAGGAAAACCTTGCTCGAGATATCGTGACTTCTACTTCTAGTATCACGTTTATGACACACAGGTCTTATGTATTCCAGTGCTCCACAATTATGATAGGTGGGATTAAACTTAGGTTCAAACCTTCGCGGTGGTTGTCATTGATTTATGGGACGATCGAGTCATACGTTGTTTAGTAGGTCTCGATCCTAAAACATTCTTGCCATTGGGTTCATATTAGCACTATTCCTAACTTTGTTGGTGGCTGGACAAACGTGGTTTTGAATGTACTAGCAGCAGTATTACCATGTTGAACGTATCCTATACCATGCCTATTTCCAGCAGGTTTGTTCATCCCTAACAGATTATCGAGTTTCTGAATACCACTCATGAATGAATGAAGTTGAGTATTATATTTTTCTAGGTCACTTGTTAAAGATTTAACTTTAGCTTCTCAGTTCTCATTGACAAGTTTCAACTCACTCAAATGTTTGGTAGAGTCTTGAAGGTCACCTATGAGTATTTCTCTATTTCTTTCAAGTTCATTAACCTTTTTTTGTACAGTTTTATTGACCTTCTTGATTTTAAAACTCTCCTCAAAGATAAGATTCATGAATATTGGTCTCATCCTCAGAGTCTTCCTCAAAGTTGTCACTATATTCATCATTTTCCACCTTTTCACTTTCATTAACATATTCAATATTAGCTAAAGATGTGAAAGCATTTGTTCATCCTCATCACCAGAGGTATCACTCTGAACACTCAAATCTAATTCATCATCAGTCAGAGTCATTGCTAATGCCATACCCTTTCCTTTATTCAAATTCTTTTTAAAGTTAGGATATTCATTCCTATAGTGACCAAAATCCTGACACTCATGGCATCTAACTCAATGAGTTTTCTTATTAGAAGTCTTATGATTATTTTTATCATGCTTATCTTTCTAAAATCTACTAGGGACACCATTTTTATCTTGAGGTTTTCTCCTATTTCTCATCGTTTTCTAAAAGTTTTTAACGAAATAAGCTATTGCGTCGTCCCTAAGGGTCTCGGCGTCAGTAGACTCACTCTCTTCTTCCCTAATAGTGTTCATGGCTATGGATTTAACCTTTTTCGATTAAGATATGGTGAGTTCATAGGTGTGAAGCCTACAAGTTCCTCTATCTTAATTGTATCTAAGTTTTTACTCTCTTCAATAGCTGTAATCTCAGGTCTAAACCTCTCAGGTAAGGATCTAAGGGAGTTTCGAACTATTTTGGACTCGGGAATCTTCTCACCTAGGTTGAAGCGAGAGTTTACTATGTCATTAAACTTCGTATAGAATTCATCGAACGATTCATCGTCTTTCATTCTAATTTATTCAAATCTAGAGATCAACATCTACAGTTTAGAGTTCTTAATAGTTTTGGTTCCCTCGTGTGTGGTCTCTAAAATTTCCAAACTTCTTTCGCAATTTCACACATCAACAATCTCCTAAACTCCTCTACAGACACAGCCATAAACAGGACATTAAACCATTTGCTATTCCAGTTGTATTCATCTAAGTTCGCTCTAGTCCAATTTCCAATGGGAGTAAGGATTACTTCATTATTAACGGTAGAACAAGGTGCAGTCCAACCATTCACAACACTAAACCAGATACACTCATCTAAGGATTTAAGGAATGCTCTCATTTGAACTTTTCAATATGCATAGTTGCTTCAGGCAAAAAACGAAGGCACAGATAGTGGCTGACTAATCTAGATTAAGATACCAATTGAAATTATGAGGTTTTGACCCAAATTACACCTAAAGGTGGGTAAATAGGTGATAGTGCGAAAATAAAAATTAATAATTTAATAGCAACAAGTCACTTTTAATTATCTCTAGATGATTAATCAATCAATTCAATTTTCCAATGTTAAACTGCCTAAGTTATATAAAAATAGTAAATAATGCACATAATGATCGCAAAGAAACCCTAACTGGGTAAAAACTTTGGGTACTTTGCTAGTCAAAATCCATTATAAACGAATTTAAACTTATACTCCGTCAGACATGACTACCACTAGTAATTTCTGACCTCCTGACTACAATTCGTGCAGTCCTCTTGGATTGCAGGCCCCTACACCAACTTTCGGCTGTAATTTTCAAAGCCCTCATGGATTGCGTACTCCTGCACCAACTCCAGTTTTATGAATTCGTCTATCCCCTATAAATCAAAGAAGAACTCCGCGTTCTCCAATAATAACTGGACCTCCAGTCACCTTCTCTTGATCTTTAGAGCTCTAACAGATGTTTAGAAAGTAAGCAGTTTGATATTTGGATTAAGTGGATTTGATGTTTTCACTGCCAAGAACAAATCAAACTATGACGGTTGAAAGCTACGAATGAATTTGATAAAGTAGATATGAAGCAATATGTGTTCTCTCAATATTCAACCTTTGAAAAAAATCATTTAGAGGCGTGCTGATATTTATACTGTAGGTTTAGGATTGAATGAGTCTGATAAAAAGTTTTAAAAACGCGAATTAAAACTTTTCGGATGATACTGTCGTTCGAGCGAGAGCTTAGCAACAGGTTGTCGCTCGAGCAAGGGCAAAGGTTGTNTCTCAATATTCAACCTTTGAAAAAAATCATTTAGAGGCGTGCTGATATTTATACTGTAGGTTTAGGATTGAATGAGTCTGATAAAAAGTTTTAAAAACGCGAATTAAAACTTTTCGGATGATACTGTCGTTCGAGCGAGAGCTTAGCAACAGGTTGTCGCTCGAGCAAGGGCAAAGGTTGTCGCTCGAGCAAGGGTAAAGCAACAGGCGAGCGACGATGTGAAATTGCGGCATCATTTTTCTCCTCTTTTTATACTCGAACCCTAGA
>CAIGRN010066717.1:0-27313 GCA_903798345.1 Fraxinus anomala
TCACCCAAAATGGGTGTCAAACAGGGGCTTAATAAGGTTGACTTTAAAGATGGACCCCAATTCTTACTCCAAAAAGTGAGCATACAGATTTCAAGATTGGTCTGCTCAAACGAGCCACCATCTTGCGGGGGCATGTTAAGGGATATATAACCCACATTGAATAAAGATGTTGACACATACCAATTAATAAAGATCTTGGGCTACTCCTTTTATCAAAGTTGACCTTTTAAGATGGAACCCCAATTCTTAACAACTAATACATTCAGCCTTCCTTGCATGCCTAAAATAATTGAACACATACAGTAGATAATCTTTAATTTTTGGTTCAAAAGACGGTAACAATATGAACATTCTCCACTTTAGGTTTGTTTAACTAATTGCAACAATAAGTGACTAAAACTATATACCAATGGACATTAGAGTTTCTACTTGAAGTTTTTATCCAAAAAACAATTATGTTTTGAAAGTAATACTTTTCTTGTTTGTAATATAAGCCCTTCTTTCTAGCCTCTCTTCAAATAGCTCTAAGAATGATTGGAGGCATCAAAATCAGTTAACTTCACAAATGAAAGATATATCCGCATCTATTGATTCTTCTCACCTAATAAGTTTTATTTGCTTATGCTTATTACAATGCTTCCTTGGCATGAAAGGTTTTCCATCGTACAGTTCTGGCGAGGCAATGTCAAGATAGAATATTCAGATTGCATTATAAGTTTTCACTATGAGAGAATTTTTTATTTTCTCCTTAAGGGTATTTTTGGTCTTTTGTTTTCTAACTCCTATTTCAATCTATTATCTTTTATTATTATTATTATTATTAAATGGTCAAACAGTCACATAGCACCAAGAAATACATGGACTAAAAAGTAAAATTTTCAAGCTTAGAAAACATGCTATGAAGAGATTATTTATAAAAATCGACAATTATTATGACCATAAGTTCCAAATTACTCATGTCAATATCTTATTTACAAACTAAAAATTTGTTTGATGCACATTATTGAATTATTGCGTGGTGTATACATTTTAAATATTGATTTTTTTTTTTGAAAAATATGTTATTAAAAAATAAGATTTTTTTTGAATTTGCGTGTAATATTATTTTATTGAATAATGTGTGATTAAAAATGAGTTTTGAAAAAAATGATTTTTTTGTAAATATGTGGATCAAACATGGTGTAAAATAATTGGCTCTCATAGTTTATTTATAAATAATATATACTAGTTTGCACGAGCTGAATTTTCTTTAAGGTAATGTTAGTGTATTAGATGTGTTGGATTCTCATGTAACTCATTGTTCACTATGAGTACAATGGAAGAAATTTTGTTTTCTGAATATGCAGAGATTTTCAAAACATAAAAAAGTCATTTATATGTAGAATAAGGATAATTAAGTTATTGGAAGAAATTAAGATGAACAAATATTGGTAGGACAAAAAATTAAGATTAACAAATATATGGAAACATTTTAATCAGTATTGAAATGGAAAGAACTTCGAAGGTGATAAAATGATAGATAACAACAAACAGATTGTCTCATCTTTTAGTTTCTGCAAGAAATAATTTTTTAGACCAAATAGCAAAATTCAAGCATTCATTTTTAATACAGAGAGAGCCACGAAAAGAAGATAACACCAAAGTCCTCATGGCTAAATAAAGAAGGAAATTTGATACATGAACTATATCGGATATCAAGAGCAGCACCAAATCATTGCTAGAGTGTGTCCAGTATGTCTCCTAGGGTAACATTTTCTTTAGTAAAACCCAGCAGCACGAGCCTCAACAAATGAGCGAGAACCTTTCCTCAAAGCAATCTGCATGAAGAATAATTTGGGGACAAGCTTCATAGGACGAAAAACTAACATTATTTCTTGAGAAAATGACAAAAGTAGAAAGAAATAACAAATTACCTTATCCACAATGTCAGTTTTCGCTTCAGCAAGAAAATTCCTTAAGTTCTGAGCTTGAGCTGATCCCTACACACAAATACAGAGAGTTTCTATCATCTTGATAGAAATCAGTAGAACATCATGAAGAAGCACTTATAATTCCTTCTTTCAAGAGCATTCATAATACAAAAAGAGGCGAAGTGTGCAAGTTTATAATGATTTATTCATTAATCTACAATTAACTATGAGTTATGATGAATATGTACAACCTCAGTATCCTGGAAATGAAGCAGCCTCAGCATATTGCAAGAGCTACCCTGCATTCAACCGAGTGTATGGGATTGTTAATAGAAATTTTAACTAATGAACAAAGTTTAAGAATCAAAAGTGTCAAAGTTACAAAGAAGAAGTTTTTTTTTAAGAGAAAAATAAGAATGAGAATAATTAAATATCCAAAAGAAATTAGAATTACCAACTTCGATGGCATAGACATTCTTCATGCGTGAAAAGGTCACTGCTGTCCCACACATTGAAATGGTATTGCCTTGAGAACTTAACAAGCTGTACTCTCCATTTTTTGGCTCCACGTATTCCAGTATTAACACATTCCTTGTTATAGATCTCTGAGGCAATATTTGGTCCAATAAATTCTCTTCATTAGGTTTTTTGCTCCTTGCGATAGCCATTTGGGTATCTGAAAGTCCCATATGAATATATGCTATGCAATTGGGACATTAAATGTACCCCTAAAAGTTAGAGATGAGAAAATTGCCTTCAATATATCAATTATAGTTATGAGAAATGACTGATAATTTTTAATGCAGTTAGATTAATTCAAATTACACATACTTGAAGAATAAAGCTATTGTTATTCAAGAAGACGAAGTCTTTCGAAAAAATCTTAATAGCATTGGCAAGCCAGTTGATACAATGTCAAGTTATGAGTTGTACAACGCCCTTCTTAATAAAGTTAATTTGGGTAGTTTCTCTGTTCCCACCTAAGCAAAGCAAATGATGAGAAATAAGCTTCAGCACATTATCACATCATTATTCCAATAGAAAGGGAAAAATAATTAACACACTTGTCTTCATGAACTTCTTTTGAGCATTCTCCATCACATTTTGTGCCTTAGTTTAGTTTCTGCTACAATCTTTGCGTCGGCCAACTCTACATGCATCTTACAAATGCATTTTCAAGCTATATAAGTTCACCAGATTAGAAACTATGATAAGGATCATACACATCATAAAAATAAAAAGGAAAACCTTAGAAGAACGTACATTTTTAGCAAATTCGTCGAATATTTCAGACNCAGAATATGTTCCCACTTTTTTTTGGCATCTACCAAATCAGATTCTGCCACAATCTTTGCGTCGGCCAACCTGCATGCATTTTATCAAATGAATTTTCAAGCTATATAAGTTCATCATATTAGAAACTATGATAAGGACCATGCACATCATAAAAATAAAAAGGAAAACCTTAGGAGAAAGTATATTTTTAGCAAATTCATTCCCAATTCCAAAAGCCTATTTCAGATTATGTTTCCACTTTTTTGGCATCTACCGAATCAGATGCATGAGCAGCCCTTTCGCACCTAAACTTTATTTTGGTAGATTAAGCAACAATTTTAGCTTGTTTGTAACTGGAAAACCACTCCTTTTTTAGAATGATAAGGCCATGTGATGACGATGGTCATATGGCTACAAATCAAGAACATCAACTTATAGCAAAATTAGAATTTCAACAGCAAACATCTAAAACAAAAATAATGTGTATAGTTTAGGAAGCTTTTGTTAATAAAGAGTTCTTAAAAACCTCTTTTGCTAAGCTTAAAATTTTTATCTATAAGTAAATAAGTAACTTTTTTAATGATATGACAAAAAATAGTATATCTAAGCTTATTTAGCACGAAAAGTTTTTTTAACCTTAACCAAAGATGCTTTAAGTAGAGCGATGAAGTCAATAAAAATAAAAAGGAAAACCTTAGGAGAAAGTATATTTTTAGCAAATTCATTCCCAATTCCAAAAGCCTATTTCAGATTATGTTTCCACTTTTTTGGCATCTACCGAATCAGATGCATGAGCAGCCCTTTCGTACCTAAACTTTATTTCGACAGATTAAGCAACGGTTTTAGCTTGTTTGTAACTGGAAAACCACTCCTTTTTTAGAATGATAAGGCCATGTGATGACGATGGTCATATGGCTACAAATCAAGAACATCAACTTATAGCAAAATTAGAATTTCAATAGCAAACATCTAAAACATAAATAATGTGTATAGTTTAGGAAGCTTTTGTTAATAAAGAGTTCTTAAAAACCTCTTTTGCTAAGCTTAAAATTTTTATCTATAAGTAAATAAGTAACTTTTTTAATGATATGACAAAAAATAGTATATCTAAACTTATTTAGCACGAAAAGTTTTTTTAACCTTAACCAAACATGCTTTAAGTAGAGCGATGAAGTCATTAGAGACTTACCATAGTTATCATGTGAATAAATTCATTTGAGACTTCAAGTGAGATGTTATGGCTTTCACCCATAACACAAAGAGCAAATAAAACAAAAAAAATATAAACATTAAAGAAGTGAATTATAGGTGTAGCAAGAAATAGGAAAAGTTTTCCAAACTCTAATGAGTCTTAATTATATATATGCTCATATAAGGCTACTCCAAAGGTAGAAATTTGACATGTGCATAAGCATGAAGGACAATTGATTTCATATGTTACCTTGTTACCTTTCTGTTTGTAATGTGGGAGTTTCTTTAGCTTTGTTGTTCAGTATGAATCCAATGAGTTGGAACATATATTTCGAGCAGTTTTTTGTGCAAGTATGATTATCTATTAGTATCAGAATCAACGAGGATATAGAAAGTATTCATTATAGCAAATATCTATTACAATCTTTCGTTTGTATATAGTCATACTGTCTAGAGAAATTGATTCTACTGGATATCCAAGAATGAAGCATTCTATGTATTTGAGTGAAAAAATTTCACAATTTGACCTATGAAAGAAAAGGATTTATGTTCGATTAAATTAGTACCATAAATATAAAATTAAATTAAACAGAGAATGAAATATTATAATAAACTGTAAATAATTTAAATACTTACCCATTATTTGTATAAGGTAGGTAAGGTACGATGTCCAATTCCATTTGTTTGTTTCTATTTTTCCTTATATCTCATTTGATGAAAAACTCTGAAGACATTAATAATGTTTCGACTAAATTTAATACTGCATTTGTATGTGAACTGACCTATTGTGCCGTATGAATACCATATATTTGAAATTTCCTTACTCGAAAATTCACGAGAAAGAGATACCAACTGTTGCCTGGATACGAACATGAAATTAATAGATAACTGCATGATATCTATGGACGACCAGCTGTTGGTAAATTGTCATTTATGTATTCTTCTAAAATATAGTTAAATCCAGTGAATTTGTACTTGCACTTCCTTCTTGTATGTTTCTTTGCAACATCATCTGTCGAGTACATTCGATTTCAAATCCAAAGTCTAGAATTGCATATTTTTTTGAAACAAGGGTGCAACCGTCGTTGATGAGCCGTCTCACAGTTTTAACTCCAAGTCAAGATTCTAATAGAATAAATAGTTGTAAATTAAATATATTAATTATGTAATGAAATTTATTATGATGAATAAAGTTTACTAACCGCAGTATCGATATCATGTGTTGTGTCATTATAGCCTTTAACGTGTTTCTTCTTACAGATTGCTAGTTCCATCATCCCAATATGCACTGCATAATAAAATTTAAATTAGCTTTAAATAAATTAAATTAAAATTACAGTATTCAAGTTAATAAAGAAGAATTAGATTGGTTACCTCGATTGATTCTTTATTACTCAATCTCTAATTATTGTGTATCTGTCCATAGGATAGTCTTCTAAAAGATAACCTGTGGATGGTGTTGAAAACTGTATCTTTTTTCCTTTAGCTTTTTTTCTGTTGTCGACCTTTGAACATCTTCAATTTGTTGAGATATCAATGGATGTTTTGGAATCAGACTCTTATGGACAGGAACATACTGTTGGAGGAAAGCTTTAATTGCTTCCATGTTTGATTGTCAGTCGGATAATTTGTTCAGCATATTGTTATTTTGTTCGTCAATATAAGATCTCACTGAACTTAAACTCGTATCCACATAATTTTGCATGCTTTTGGTAGTGTTCTTACCACTGTTGCTATTGTTGAAAGAATTGTTTCTGATTGTCAAGAAATGTTTGTTAGTTGGCTTGTTTTTTCATTTCTTCAGCAATGAGTGCGTTAAACAAATCATCGCACAAAATTGAAGTATCTGCAGGTTGCATGCTAGATTGTATGTGCTGATAGTGGTCTTGCTGCCACTTCTGCTGTTGTTCAGGTAATTCTTTTTGGGTTTTGAAGAATTGCTTGGTAGTGGTTTTCTTGTCTTATTGATTCTTCAACAATGTTTGTTTTCAAGTTGTGACACAAATCAGATACATCAGATACTATATAATGCCTATATGTGTTCAACATTTGTTCTATTTCTTCTCTAGTTACGTAGTTGAATCCAATAGAAGTAGAACTTGTGCCAGCTCCAACTGAACTATATGTCTTAGGACTAGGCATGTTGTCAGTGTTATCTGACATTTGTTGTGTTATATTGTTGAATTTTTTGTTCACAATGTCATCTAGTATATTATGTTGATTGTCTTGTGGCATGAAAGATTTGTATACCACACTGTTTGCAATTATTCGTTTGTAGGCTGTAATGCTACAATCACTTGGATCTGTAATTGTAATAAAATATTTAAAGATTTGTTCTGATTTTTGTTTGAAAAATGACAAAAAAAAAAAAAAAATTAATACATAATGTAATGTAATAAAGAAATATAATTAAATAATTAAATTACCTCTTCGGTAGCTGAAAATTGCTTAACCATTTTCTCAGTTAATATTTTATTTGGCTTCTATATGTGCATTCTTGGAGTTTGTAACGTTTTATATCTACGACGTCCAAATTTTTGTCCAATTTGTGGAAAAGCTTCATATATCCAATACTGAAATATAATTGAAAATAAATATCAGATATATAATATTTATACGAGATATATAGATTGGTAAAAAAATTAAAAGAATAGAAGAAAAATACTTGGAATGCAAGCGGATATTCATGTAATGAATATTAACATTTGGTTTGCTCATTTTGTTGCATTCTCAGTACTCTTTCCAGCTGTGATTCTTGCAGTGAGTTTTAATAAAACAAAATATACTCTAAGGCCCCATGGATACTCAAGGAAGTCGTTAAGGTGCTCAATCATGCCCAGAGTTCTGCAATCAATGTATCTTTCAGTAGGCTATAAAACACATTCTACCAACATCACCTATCCGAGCTTAAATTTATCTTATTGATCTTCACATAGGTGGAATGCTTCAAAAAGTATTCTCATACTAATTCTTTTCGTACTATTAAAGTATTGATTTCTAAGTCGATCATTGTTGAAATCAAGATTGATAGATATCTCGTGGCAATATAATCCAGTGATGCGACAAAACTCTTGCTTACTAAAGCTGGCCAAATGGTTATCTAACTTTTCCCAGACTTCATTGTTTTTGTCATAGTTTACAAGTCTCATTATGAATTCATGAACTAATTTGCTACTGAATTGTTCTTCTTCTGCTCTATAAATCACTCCATATATAAATCCAAGAAAATTACTACACATTAAAGAGGCTTGTTGATTTGAGTTGATAAGCACTACAAAATCTTTAAAATATTGATAATTTGAAAATTAAGTGATTGTAGTAGAAAATCATTGGTTTGGAGATAATATATATTCCAAAGACATATGCACAAATCATTAAAAAAGCATAACCTATATTAATAGTAAAATTCATTTATGAACAAATGGAATTGGAATTTGAAGTCGGCGTGTTAAGTGGAGAGTGTTTTCCGGACATGAAGGAGACTCTTCTACACGGGGAGATCGTGTCTTCGTGCGCACGGAGACCATCTGAATATGACATTTTTGGGTGGCAATTGGATTTAGAAATTTAAAAATACATTACTTTCAATCATTACCTTTTAGGAAAACCAGAACTAATCAAGCTTAAGAACTATGCTTCCTTGCTTAGAATGGCAGGTGAAAATTCAACAACATTTATGAAGGGAAAGTTACTGAAGAGACTAAACCATAGAAAGATAGCATTAGAAATGTCTTCAATGTCTCCACCGTACATAGTGAGACAACAAATTATATAATAAGTTCAATTTATCTTTTATCATGACACATGAGCAAAACTAAATTCGAACATGAATGCTGGGAGTGAAGCAATTTTCATAACCAACAGTGGTAGCGTCAACTATGGACACCATATGTCTTCATAATAATATTATGAAATCAACAAGTATAAACAATTAATAATCCAGACTAAGAAGCAAAAGAAACACTCTTTAACAATATACTTATATGATTTAAGAATATGTCTATTATCAGAAACAGTACAGATGCTTGTTTTTAAAATTGTGATTAGGATCGGAAGAAGGCAAAGAATAGAAAACAAAAAACTGTGAAAGTTGAATAAAGAAACCTTGCCAATGAGAGTTGATTATGCTGACAATTTTGAACTCAAGTGGTGATCGAAAAGATGAATGAATGATGACAACTTTGCCAATAAAGCACAAAAAAAAGAAAAAAGAAAAAAAGATGAATGCTAATTTGTCCCATCAATAAATTGGCAAGTGGTATCATCAAGCTAGTGAAAAGACACAAAGACAGTATAATAATTGTATACTCATTGTTAATCTATCAACATGCTTAGTAAAGATACGAAAACCACCAAAAGAATGTATGTCGCTAGCATCCCCAAAATGTAGACACTATGCTCAGCCAGGACTGATATACAAGGGAAAAATGACATGACATGGATTTTTGCAAGGACGTGGAGTAAATTAGCATATATTGCCAAACCACATTCATAATTCAAATGAGAAAAATTGGATATACATAAGAAATAAAAAAAAAATCAAAAAAATGCCTATAAATGTGATTTATAACAAGGAAGAGATGAGCATTGCTTACGAAGTTTGCTTTCACTAACAAATTATCATGATAGTGTTCAATCATACTTCATTGACAATGTTGTAAAGTAAAAGATGAAATAGAACAAGCTAATTTGATGACATTACTTAAACTCAAATAATCTATCAATTTTAGTGCAGAAGGAATGTAGCATATAAGATTCTTTTATGAATTTTATATTCTTAAAATTTCCATTCAATAAAATCTAAAAAAAACAAAACATAGCAGAATTCTAACTATAACAAGCTATATTGTATATTTGTATTTATTGAACCAAAATGGTATAATCATTGCTTAAATGGTTAATTGCTATGTATTAAATCCAATATTTTATGATAAACAATATTTTTTGTGCAACAAGTATGTTATTTATGTTTGACAGAAGGTTTAATCAAAATTTTTATATTTTCTCTTGTTCTAGCATTGGACAATGCAACATATAATCGACCATGTGAGAATACATGTTCAGGAAGATAAGCCAACAAAATCTAGAGTTTAACCTTGAACTTTGTTAATATTCATAGCAAAATAAGGACGCACTGGAAACTGAGTTCTTTTAAATGGCACTGACCGTTTATCGCTTTCAAGTGGAATGAATGGAATCCTAGGTAAACACACTTGTTTTTCACAAAATTCTCCTCTTCCAATTTCACCTAAGATCACATTTTGTTTAGAGTCATGACAAATAAGTCTAATCCTATTGCATAAACCTTCAGAATGATTAATATTTCTAAGCAACATAAATAGACAAATTTTTTCAGCACAAGTTCATGTGGAGGGATACCATTTGGAGTTAGATTGTTTAAAAAATCTTCATGAATGAATACTTCACTTTTATCAATAACTTCATCAAATCTAAAATACGTAAATTTCTCTCCTGGAATGTCTTTAAGTAACATATTATTTATTAAATCTACATATTCATTTTTGGGGTTAAAATAATTCTATTCATCATAATATTTAAGTTGTCACCATATGCCTGGAAATTAAGAAACACGTTAATTAATTCTCCCAATGATTTTAATTCGTCTTCGAAATTGATAATGATATCTTGAGGAAGCTTAATCATTTGGCATGAATGTTCTTTCTCAATTTCGTTCCCAATGTTCAGTAAATATTCATAAAAGAAATTATCTAGTTTCGCTCTCATATTTTGAAGTAATGGTAGCTGTGTAAAAGAATTCCACAAATGTGAAAAAACTAAGCTTGCGCTCATTATATTATCTTTTGTTCCTCNTTAATCATTTGGCATGAATGTTCTTTCTCAATTTCGTTCCCAATGTTCAGTAAATATTCGTAAAAGAAATTATCTAATTTCGCTCTCATATTTTGAAGTAATGGTAGCTGTGTAAAAGAATTCCACAAATGTGAAAAAACTAAGCTTGCGCTCATTATATTATCTTTTGTTCCTCTTTGCCGGTAAAACGTGGCGAAAATCTCCTCCACACACAATGACTTTTCCACCGAATCATAATAGACATTCAGTAATGCCTCTTAAAATTTATCTAAAATTTCAAAAGCACATTTATGAATCATTGGTGCTTCATCCCATACAATTAGCTTAGTCATTGATAAAAGTTTACCAAGTGCAGATTGTTTACTTACAGAACATAGTATATCTGAACTTATTTCAAGCGAAATTTTGAA
Source organism: Fraxinus anomala (assembly GCA_903798345.1). Lineage (NCBI taxonomy): Eukaryota > Viridiplantae > Streptophyta > Magnoliopsida > Lamiales > Oleaceae > Fraxinus > Fraxinus anomala. Next base: position 10,619 of record CAIGRN010066717.1, read on the forward strand.
TCGTGAATGATCTGTTCGATCAACTGGTAATAAAGATGCAGCCACCTGATGATGCAATTGCTAATTCAATAAGATTTCGAGATCGTACAGCAGTAAGTATTGATTTTTATAAATATGTTTTTCCGGTACCTCTTGGACCATCAATAAAAAACATTACATTCTTATCATTTAAAACACAATTTAGAATAATATCATAAGCACTTTGATGTTTTTTATTTAAATTCTTAGTACAATGCAAGTCTAACCCAACATTAATATTCATAGTTTCTTTAGCAATCATGGTTTCAAACATATCATCATCGTTGACAGTAAAATCAAAATCTACCAAGCAGTAATCATTTATACTTTTACCAACATTCTCTAAGAAAGAATTTATACAATGCAAAGCTTTCATCTCAGCATCATATTGTGTTAGACCTTTATGTAAATAATCTTCTATTATATAGCCCTTAAATTTGTCCCTCAAAGTTCTTGGACTTGTAGGGCTACATCAAGTCAACACATTGGCAAAGATTCGACGCAATAACATGGGCATTTGATACGCTATCGCTTCAGTCAAACACATCTCATAATAGTTATTTCCACTAAGAAGACTCTGTAAAAGTGCTGCTTCACGATAAGTAGACAGAATAACACCATTAATTGTTCTCAAATCTTCAAAATATTTTGACCCTTTAATATGATTTAGTAACACTCGTAAAAAATATCTCTCACCCTTAGATGGATTAGTAGCGACTATTCTACCAATGACATTTTTCTGGTTTCGAGAACTCCGAATTTGCATGGATACATTTCATACAAATGTGTAAGAAATTGTTTGTACAGTAAGTCTGCCTTTTGATTTGATATATTCATTTTAAAAAATTCAATTAACATTGTTTGGTGAACAAAGTCTTTATTTATGACTTTTGATAAATCATCTGTCTCACTGCTCACTGTATATAACTAACTAAGCATCCTTAGTATGTAACAGTAAATAAACTATTGCATGAGACATATCAAATAAATAAACACTAAATATCATCCACATAGCTTTAGGTGCCAATATCCATCTAGCTGATTGGTAATTTGTAATATCATCAATCAAGTGCTTATTTGTTTCTTTATTCAGAGTAAAATGGATCCAATTATACCCCCTATATAGGTATGTGTATAAATATTTAACAGCTTTAACAGAAGAGCATATCTCTACATTAATGTGACAATCATATTTAACTAAAATGTAACGATTATATGGTACAACCCATCTATTTTCTAATAAACAACCTCTTACTTTAACATTTACACCATCATTGCGACGCTTGTAAAGTGAGTATGAATCATTACCTAACAAAGAATGTTGAATGTATTTTTTTGGATATTTATTTTTACATACATGATTCTTCTTCATGCAAACATTGTTAGGATTCAAATGTCCACAAGGACCATGCATTATATGTTTTACAACAGTAGCATGTAAGTGAGGGTATTTATTTCGGTCTAGTATTTCACATGAGACAATTTGGTCAACTTGTGAAGGGTTTCTAATCTTAAAACTTTGTTTAAGTATTAGGAGAAAATGAGCATGATGTAATCCTCTTTTTTGGAATTCAATCACATAAATATGTGCAACTATAGGACCTCACAATTCTCTCTTAATGAAATTTGTTTTCAGTTCTTCAAGGTTAGCACGAAATATGAGTACTAACAAATTTGGCCTATTTTGTATTTCATCAGTGTTTTAACTCAAGTTTTATTTTAGGCCAATTTGTATTACATTTCATTGTCAAAAAGACATGAGGTTTTCTATGTCTCTGAACTAAAGACATTGCATCCATATATCTTTTAGTTATATTTCTAGGATCCCCAATAAATCCAACAGGTAAAACTATTGATTTGTCAATTTTATAACCTCTGTTCTCACCATTTTGTATATTGTCTACAATTTCTTGATAAAGTTCAGCTCTTATAGCCTTTTGATTATTGTGAAAAAAGTTTAATCTTACTGTTTCAATTTTAACATATATGTCCACTGCATATTGTTGTAAAAGTCTGCTAGTATATAGAAGCACATAATTGTTTATAGACTTGATTTGAATTTTGTAACAGTAATACTTCTGATACGATACAACTATTCGTTTATTCCGTGCCTTTAAAACTACAAAAAATAAAAAAACAACGAAAAAAATCAAGAAAAACTATTCTCAAGATAAATACATTTATTTACTATAGAATAAATCACTATAATTAACTATAATTAATAAAGTTTACCATGATCTTCTATTTCCAAAAGTTGATCCACTGAATTAACATTATTAACGTCTACTAAATTTTGAGGGGTTTGAACTTGTCAAGCATTGACATTTACCTTCTCAATACCTTCATGTCATCAAGGTTCTCTATATGGGAAAGGTAATGGATATTGAAGTGGGTCATAACAATCATAATAGTATTAACTTTATATGCATTACCCGAATGTCTATAAATTAATAAATCTCGAGGTCGAATATTTGTAGATGAGTCTTCATCAACCCAAACTACAGTCACCTGTTCTGATATTGGCATGTTATATATTCTTTGATCGAGACTTGGATCACACCTCAGTAAAATACGACATGATTCTAAAGTAGTAACTTCACTTAATGATCGAAAGTCTCTGCACTCGCAGAGATACGGTCTTCCCGTGCAGAAGAGTCCCCTTCATGGCCGAAAAACACCCTCCTCTTAACACGCCAGCTTCAAATTCCAATTCCATTTGTTCATAAATGAATTTTACTAGTTAATATAGATTATGCTTTTTTAATTATTCGTTCAGATGTCTTTGGAATATATACTATCTCCAAACCAATGATTTTTTGCTACAATCACTCAATTCTCAAATTATCAATATCTTAAAGATTTTGTAGAGCTTATCAACGCAGATCAACAAGCCTCTTTAATGTGTAGTAATTTTCATGGATTTATATATGGAATGATTTATAGAGCAGAAGAACAACAATTCTGTAGCAAATTAGTTCATGAATTCATAATGAGACTTGTAAAATGTGACAAAAATAATGAAGTCTGGACGAAGTTAGATAACCATTTGGCCCGCTTTAGTAAGCAAGAGTTTTGTCTCATCACTGGATTACATTGCCACGAGATATCTATCAATCATGCTTTCAACAATGATCGACTTAGAAATCAATATTTTAATGGTACAAAAAGAATTAGTATGCGAATACTTTTTGAAGCATTCCACATATGTGAAGATCAATAAGATAAATTTAAGCTCGGATTGGTGATGTTGGTAGAATGTGTTTTAAAGCCTCCTGAAAGATACATTGATTACAGAACTCTGGACATGATTGAGCACCTTAATGACTTCCTTGAGTATCCATGGAGCCGTAGAGCATTTTTTTTTTTAAACTCACTGCAAGAATCACAGCTGGAAAGAGTATTGAGAATGTAACAAAATAAGCAAAATGAATGTAAATATTCATTACATGGATATTCGCTTGCATTCCAGGTGTTTTTCTTCAATTCTTTTATTTGTTATTAATCTATATATCTCGTATAAATAGTATACATGCAATATTTATTTTTAATTATGTTTCAATATTGAATATACGAATTTGTTTCACAAATTGGAAAAATTTGGACGCCATAGATATAAAACGTTACAGAGTCCAAGAATGCAAAGATGAAACCAAATAAAATATTAACGGAGAAAATAGTTAGGAAATTTTTGGCTACCGAAGAGGTAATTTAATTATTTAATTATATTTCTTTATTACATTACATTATGAATTTAATTATATTTTTTTGTCCTTTTTCAAACAAAAATCAGAACAAATCTTTTAAATATTTTATTGCAATTACAGATCCAAATGATTGCAGTATTATAGCCTACTGACGAAGAATTGCAAACACTGTAGTATACAACTCTTTCATTGCCACAAGACAATAAAGATAATATACTAGATGACATTGTGAACGAAGAATTCAACAATGTAACACAACAAATACCAGATAGCACAGACAACATGCCTAGTCCTAAGACATATATAGTTCGGTTGGAGCAGGCCCAAGTTTTACTTCTATTAGCACCAACTACATAACTAGAGAAGAAATGGAACATATGTTGAACATATATAGGCAGCATATAGTATCAAAAGTATCTAGTTTGTGCCACAACTTGAAAACAAACATTGTTGAAAAATCAAGAAAACAAGAAAATCACTACCAAGCAATTCTTCAAAACCAAAAAGAATTGTTTGAACAACAGCAGAAGTGGCAACAAGACCACTATCTGTATATGCAATCTAGCATGTAACCTATAGATACTTCAAGTTTGGGCGATGATTTGTTTAATGCACGCATTGCTAAAGAATCGAAAAAACAACAAATCCACTACCAAACATTTTTTGACAGTAACAATTTTTTCAACAATAGCAACAGTGGCAAGAAGAATAATACCAAGGCATGCAATCTAGCATGCAAAATTACGCGGATACCAATTTAAGTTCAGTGAGATCTTATATTGACGAACAAAATAGCAATATACTGAACAAATTATCCTACTGACAATTAAACATGAAAGCTGTTATAGCGTCCATCCAAGAGGATGTTCTTATCCATTTCTCGATTGAGAGAAGTGGACTCAGAAGGAGAACTCAATGTGTTACAAATCTTGGAAATTGTGAAGTATCAAAACTATCACATTGTACCAGTCGCTGAATGATTTCAACAAGCTTTTCAACTTTATTAGCCTGCCTAAATAAAATATAAAATGCATGGGATTGTCTGTCTATCTCTTCCTAAGTCCTTAATATGAGCTAGATTAAGTATCAATAAACATATCGTATCACTTCTTGCGACAATCTATTAGAACATTAGAAAGTCTTGAGAATTTACCTTTACAACAACTTCGAAACTAGCTTCACAAAACTTCAACAATTCTAGAGCATAGCTGCATTATATCGCACATGAAGTAAATGTTAGCAAAACAAAGATAAAAAAGTTTTCAAATTCATTACTTCACTAATTGTATCAGATGGTGTGATGTTTTAAAATACACATACAATTTAGCAATTTCAGTAATATCAATCGAGAATCGAGGCCCTTCCCAATGCCATCCAACACTGCCAAGATAAATTTGGATTATACACTTGGACGTCTAAAAAATTTCAGAAGATTTTCACTTTCACTTTAGTATTACAACAACTTCACATGCAAGAACGAAAGGAAAATAAAGTTGAATTAAATCAAAGTTGTATATATCAATTAATGTAATAAACGTATACTGCACGAAGTCAATGAAGACAAAAGATAATTTCATTACGCATCCAAATTACAACTAGGTTGTATAACACATAACTGAAATAGTACTATAAGGAAAATTCCGTAGAAGTACCCTCATGTACTTTTTTTGTGTTTGTAGATCCCGATCATGTTGAAATCTAACTGTTCTTGTCTGAACATACGATTCCAGCTGACACAATTTTGATTATCCATTAGTATCAGGACGAACGGGGATGTGAAAAATATTCATTGTAATAGACATCTACTGTAATCTTATGTCTGTATATAGTCATTATGTCTGATTGACGCACATCTAACTATTTTCAATATTCATTTGGAAAATTCGATATATCAATAATGTAGTTCTTGAAATGAGCTTCGAGATAACGTAGGCGATATATGAATTCAACTAGCATACAATCGTCGGAGAATTTTTAAAATTAGCATGTCATCAAAATTTTCGAAATATTAATTTGGAACGACCTATTTTGATGCACCGTAACATTTATTACGATTGGTCGTTTGACATGCTGTTAACGACGTGAAAAGCTCGGTTGTGAGAACTTTAAAATGGTATTAAAAATATAATATTTCAACTTTGTTTGACATCTCGTAATGATCCATAAATTTAAGATAAAATTACAAATTTATTGAATTCATAACATTTTTACGTGAACACTGTAGAGAGACAGATTGAGTGGCAATGATATTTTGTTTTTTAAGTCAAAGAAAAAGTCACCTCATTAAATTCAAGATTCTGTGAACTATCCATGAACTACATTCTGTACATCTAGCATTATTGAATACATAATGCATACATCCTTCATATCACTATCTCCACAACCATGCTTCATCTCTTTTCTCCACTTCACTACATATCCCTCTTCTCTATTCTTCCTCCATGTCATTTTCTACCGTCTCATTTACTCCCCATATTTAGTTGCTCATTGCTCGACTCAATTGGATATTCAAACAAAATATGCATTGTCAATCTTCATGTACGAATTTTGTTGAAGCGAGCCATGTACTTGGGAGAAAAAAGTACTTTTAATTTTAACAAAATGACTGGTTCTGGTCTTGTTCTTATTAGCTATATACACAATTTAAAGTAGATATATTGATAAAATACTTAATTTAAACGGGTTAGGTTGACCACCAGAGTCTCAGACCTAACTTTTCATTCGTCCATTCCTACTAAACTTTTACTGCTCATTCTTCTTATTTGTAGTTTACTTATAAGTTGACGCATTTATGTTTTCATCTTAGCCAAACATGTATCTTACGAAAATATAACTTGTTCATTGGATAGGATTATATAAAATTGCCCAAGAATTTTATTTATAGGTTTAAGACCGTTTAATGTTGATATGGGAAATACAGGAAATATAAGGTATGTCTCCTATATATGACATGTTTTTCTACATATCTTTTTAGAAAATCCATTTAGTAAATAAACTATGAGAGCCCATTATTTTATTATCTTTTGCAAATAACGTATTGGGGAATGAGTTCAAATGGCCACCATTCAATCTGTCTTTATCCAACAGGCCTTTGACCAAGTTCTCAAAAATAAAATGAAATTTAATTATTTAAAAGTGCAATAAGACCATTTATCCTCCCTGTAAAAAGCCAAATTGAAGAAGGAATTAAAAATTTATTCACATCAAAACCATTTATCTGCAAATTGAAAAGGAGATTTGGTTACATCTCCATTCTCAAATCAAATCAATCTTCTTCATTTTCTCTAAATCTTAGGTTTCACCAACCAAATCGAACATATCTTCTTCCTTTATGTCAGTAGTAATGACAAGCTAAGCATAGGGAAAAGACAAAAGAACTGTACAAGAGGCGGCAAGAAGAGGAAAGAGAGGTTGACGAGTATCGTGAAATTGGCTTGCGGCTAAAAAATTATCCAGAAGAAAAGCTTCGAAAAGCCAAGAAATTGGTTATAAATTTTATTAAATTAGCTGAGTAAGTGGATGAGGTAATCATTCTTTATAGTGTTGAACTTGCACATCCCAGATTTTATGTCGTTTTTTATGCTTGTAAATGGAACACTTCGGTACATTTATGTGTAAATTAGGATTTCTTTTGCTTAGTTAGGAGGTATAAATTCAAATCAGAAGCGAACGATCAAACAATTTGAAATAATGAGTGTGTCCAAGTAAAGAATTTCTTTTCCCATTACTAGAATTATTGTAAAATAATAATAATTAAAAATGGCATAATGAGGACTATTCTAGCACAATGCGCTCTCTTTGTCGTGGAGAAACCCATTTCGTCCTCTGATTTTTGAGTTGTATGTCGGGTTTTTAATATTTGCGTGTGAATTGACTTATTGGGTAACAATGGCAAATTGAAACAGGAAATTGGTTGAAGAAGGTTTGTAACCTATGCCTATGATCGAAAAAGGGAGATGTGTTAATCACCTCTTGGCACCATTACAAGTAGTTTCTACGAGGGTAAGCCATTTTCTTCATCATCAAATTTTCGAGGTAATATCAGACGTTTATTTAAAAACATTCTTTAACTCTATTAGGCTCTATTTGTTTCTGACTTGATTTGATTGTGTTCGAATGATTTAATCTCCAATGCTTCTCAGCTTCTATCTCCTTAGAATTTATTTTTCAAAGTTGTTATTTTATGATGGTGATTTTCCTTATGCAACAACAATTTTATGTCAATAGCTCTCTTGAATTTTTGATGATGTTGCTTGTGACTTTCTCCTTGTCTTTAGAATTGGCCGTCCCTCAAGTATAATATGTGAAATCCATTTGTGGGTTTTTCCAAAAGTGGGTTCTATTTGTTGCTTTTTGATGATGTTGTTTGTTAGTTCCCACTTGACTTTCTCAATTTATTTTTGAGAAAGGTCATTAGAAGTTTATATTTATTTTCTAGCATTTGATGTGCAAAGTCTTGCATTTCCTTTACAAGGATGCAATGCTAAATACCATTTGAAATATTGTTGCCGATTTTGGTGAATATGGCGACTTCACCATATGAGTTCACCTTACACATTAGAGTAAAACTTTTAAGAGAGTGATATGTAATTAAAATGAGGCTCAAAATTGATATCATACTTGCTCTATAGTGTAATGCTTATTTGATAGGACGAGATAAAAGTAAAAGAGGATGTTGAAGATGAGATAATAGATATATTTGCCCAAATATTTATGTGAGTTGAGAGTGACTTGAGGCTCACTGATTTTATTCTTTCCCCAAATATGTATGTGAGATGAAAGTGACACAAGGCTTATTGTGTTTAACTCTTTCTGGATTTGATGTTTTGTCTTCTAAGTTTTGAGAATAAAATAGGAGTTTGTGCTTGGAATTGAACTTAATTCCTCTCATTAAACTATCAAGTAATATGTGAAATGAAGTATAATCTTTCATGATGATTCCACATTTGGTTATAAAGCTAGTAATTGTATTAGAAAAATGTTAGTAGAACTTTTTTGTTGTGAAGTACTATAGTGATTGCAATTTGTATAAAATTTCTTTTTTCTTATCGAAAATTTGTATGTTTAACTTGGTTTATACAACTTATGCATCTTGTTCTTAAGTGCTTTGTTGTCATCACTTGTTCTAATATTTGTAATTGCTTTGTATTTTGCAGTGCTATGAAGAATAAGCTTCAAGAAAGCTACTATCGATCACTTTTTAGACTAAGGCATGGGACTTCGAGAATTAGATAGTTTTTTACTATTTTTATTGATGTTTTGATATAGTTCTGTAGTTACTTTGTTCTGTTTGTATAGAGTAGTTGATGTTTTAAGAATGTTATATATCTACTTCATCTTCTTTGCGTAGATTATGAGATATTTTGAGGATGTTGTGTAGCAACTTGCTAGTGCATTTGGAAATGTGATGATTAAGGATATTGAATATAATTGAAATTTACATATTTTCAGGTCTTTATAACTTTCAAATTTAAATATCGTACATGTCCAGGATAATGATAGTGTTCCATAACCAATAAAATGACATTTAGCTCTTTACGTCAATATATAAGTACCACTTCACGTAACGATATAGACTTCATTCATGTGATACAAAACGATATCGATGTCATTCCAGTACAGAAATGCACTCATTTATATATGGCATTGAAATCATTCTCGAGTCATAAAATGATTTTGTTGTCGCTTCAATACAAAAATGCATTGATTAACATAACGATATTGAAATTTTTCCTGGGACACAAAATGATGTTGATGTCGTTTTTGTATCAAATACACACTGCTTTACTGATTTTCTTAACGACATTGACGTCATTTCAATAAGAAACTTGCACTGCACGTGCGACTTAGGATGTTATAAACATGTCTAAGGGATAAATTACTCTCGGGTGGTGAACAATTCATAGGTGCGAGCGCACCAGCATGGATCACTCATGCGCACCAAATCACTACTAAAATGACATTTAATTTGTTTCATTTAATATGTAACGGCATTGATATCATTCTAGTTCAAATCATAATTACGACATTGAAGTCATTTCGTTTAATATGTAACGATATCAATATCTTTATGTATCAAAACCATGAAATAACATAGCGACATCCATGTTTCAATACAATATTTACCACATTGATATCGTACTAGTCAAATCACAACTACAACGACATTGATATTGTTTCGTTTATAACATAATGATATTGATATCGTTATGTTTCAAACTCACGAAATAAGATAACGACATCGACATCCATGTCGTTTCAATAAAAATTTTACAAGATTGAGACCGTTCCAATTCAAATCATAAATAAAATTACGTTAAATTCACTTCTTTTAGTAAATAACACAATTTTTATCGTTAAGCATCAAACCCACGAAATAACAAAACGACATCCATGTTGTTTCAATGCAAATTTGGCGAGATTAAGATCGTTCCAGTTCAAATCATAACTACAATGACATTGAAGTCATTTCTTTTCATATAAAACGACATTGTATCGTTTTGAATAAAAATGACGATTCGACCGTCCACGACCGCCAATAATGCATTTGACATACGTAGGATGATCAAAAGAAATTATCAAGTGGGTTCGATCTCACTCAAAAGAATCTATGGGAACATTTGTGTTCCCATAGTTGTCTAGCACTTTCGAACTATTTCAACAGAAAGAAAGTGTCTCTATTCATTCTTTCTAAGATGTTCAAGCGGTATCAACCCATGTGATGACCTCATTCGATCATCCTACGTATGTTGTTGGCATGTCGGGTAGCCATGAACGATCGAATCATTATTTTTAGTAGAAACGATATAATTCTCATTTTATACAAACTAATACAATTTATATGTTGTTTTAGTTATGATTTAAATAGAAACGATATCAATATCATCGAAATTACACTGAAACGATAATGACATAATGACATCCATATTGTTTTACAAATTTAACGAGTTTGAAATCGTTTCAATTCAAATCATAACTATAATGACATAAATATCGTTTTTTTTCACATAAAAAAGATAATTATATCATTTTGGCTAAAAGCAAAGAGTCAACTATCCACGGCCACCCATCATGCTTTCAATATACGTAGGATGATCGAAAGAGGTTGTCAATTGGGTAGATACCACTCGAATTGCCTAGAAAGAGCGAACGAAGATACTTTCTTTCTATTGGAATAGTTCGAAAGTGGTATACAATCATGGAAACACAAATGTTTCCATAATTTCTTTTGAATGAAATCGAACCCACTTGATGACCTATTTCCATCATCCTACATATGTCGATGCATGTCGGGTGGTCTTGAATTGATCATTGAGGGTCGGGAATTGAAACAACTTATGAATTCATAATGCTTTTCTTAATTCTTTACACACACACACACACACATCAATTTTACATTGAAAAAGTGGGTTTTAATTTTTGTATTGTGATTTTGAAACTGTGCATAGATTTGTTATTATGATTTCAATCTCGAGATAAAAAGTCAGGTTAGCTAGCTAGATCTTGTTGCTTTATTTAATTGACTAGCCACCAATTAAGTAATTAGCATAACATGTTTGTGTGTTTGTTAGGTTTTAATTTTGTTTCAGGACAAACAAAGATTCAAGTCTGGGGGTGGGAAAAGTGTAGTTTCTACACTTATTTGAGGCCCTAAATCATAATATTTTATTGTCTTTTGGATAAAATTTTACCTAATTTATGTTATATTATATTTTGTAGGTAAAACTTTATATTTAATGAAGAATTTGAGAAAAGAATGCAAAATAGCAAAAAAAATGGCAAAATCCAAAGTACGAGGACTAAATTGGCAGGGACTGCACAAATAAATTTGTTTCAAGGACTAACTTGTATTACATGAAAGAATTGAAAACTTGAAAGCAAGCATTAATTTAATTGGGCATTGGAATTAATTGGGACTCAATTTGGAATGTTATGGACTTGGACACCTTGGTTGAAAAGAATAAAAAAATGTTATGAATAATAATGTATATAGACATTCACGCACATAAAAAAAGAGAAGAAGAAGGGGGGAACAAGAACAGATGAAAAAGCGACGGAGAGAAGACATAAAAATGCACAGAAGAAAAAAGAAAGAAAAGAAGAAAAAGAGAAAAAAAAGGGGAAAAGTCATACGCAGAGAAAGAAAGGAGAGAGAGAGAAAAGAGAGAAAAAAAAAGGATAAAAGAAAAAGAGAAAAGGAAAGGAGACTGCAGATACCAGAAAATTTCACGTTTCGTCATTTTTTGGTCATATCTTTCCACTTTTGCTCGTTTTTATTTTTATAGTATGAATAACTAAATTTTATATTATGGAAAACAATGTAGTCAACTTGTAATCCTTTAGTTTTTTTATTCAAGATTTCTGTAATTTATTTATTTATATATTGGTTTTATTATGAGTTTAATGATTATGTGAATCTCTTACGAATCGAGTGGTGAGTTTGAGATTTAGATCATATAATAAAATTCGGTAAATTAATATAACGTGTAGAGATACATATACTAATTATTGCGGTCATAATATGAATTCTTAAAACTAGTGTTTCTTTAACTAAAATTGATCCGTATAGAGATATAAAATTTAATTAGTTAAATAGACTCGATGAGAACTTGAGAGGGATAAATTGAATACAATAGAAGAATTCGATCGAACATTACATTAGGTTATGAATCTTGAATTAAGAATTAAGGTAATCAATAGATGAAATTGTTATACCCTAATATTCATCACATATTTGAATCCTCGATCACATGTTCTCGCAATCTTTTTATATTTTCAAATAGTTAAAAGTAATTAGAAAAAACAATCATAACCATCATAATTATTTACTTGTTTTTTTTCAAATAGGAGTTAGAAAAATTAGATTAAGTCCTAAAGTATAATCTTCATGGGAACGATATCCGGACTCAAATGTCTACTATACTACTTATTACGATATCGTATACTTGCGATAAAAGAAACTCAACAATTTCGTATTGTATTAGGCTCACTAGATGGTGGTAGGAGTTTGGATTTTAATTTCAAACATCCCGCCAAAAAGGAGTCTCCATGAGTAGATCGTTCTACAAGGCATTCCAAGCTTTCTCATCGAATATACAACCCAGTATTGAACCACGCAAAATAACTCTTAAGGAATTCACATTCTCCTACATTATATCATTTAATCTGGTAGGAACTTGCCCCAATGTAAGACCTGTAAAAGTCCCTAGAAAGTCTTGTTTCAATTGCGGTCAACTTTTGAATGATCCTAGCAAAAGTATAATATACTACCATTTGGCAGGTCTATCCAATATTAGAAAAAAAATCTTTTGCGCTTGAGTGCAAGGTTTGATTTCTTCAATCGCATTTGGGTCATGTACTTACATAAGTATTACATAGTGTTATGAATTGTCTTTACATATACAACAGATGTATATATACTAGGTGCATAAGCCTAGGATTATTTTCCTAATTAGATAGGATTATTTCCTAATGAGAAATATCCTTTATATGTATATATATGTGCAACCCGTTTATAAATCAATATATATGAAATAAGTTATTCTCCCAAATCAAACAACATGGTATCAGAGCCTAATTCTATAAATTAGAGTTTGTGAGTTTTTGAAAATTTGTGGGATTGTTCTCGGTGGTGGAAAAAGTTTGGTTCGTTACTTTTTGTGTTGGACTGACATTTGCCGGGGTCACTTCTTGGTGGTTGAAGATCAAGATAATCTTCTGTAACGGCGGAAATCGGTCTGCAACGAACGTTCCAAGTCTTTTTGTGATTCTGACTTGGGTTCCTTCTGGTTCGGCATTCTAGTCTGCTCCGATGTGACTGTCAGCACCTTTAGTTTCCATTACGTCTGGCAATTAGTGACGGGAGTTTTGTGTGAGAGATCCTTTAGCTTCATTGTTTTTGTCTTCTCCTTCAGGTGGGTGAGTCAACTGTAACCATCGATTGATTTTGGGCTGTAGATGGAGTTGGCTAATTTTGGGCTGTAGACGAAGTTGGCTGATTTTGGGCTATTCCTTTGGGCTTTCAGGTGGGTCAGTTCCCTTTTTTAGTTGGATTGGTTTATTTTATTTGAGCTGCTTCTTTATTGGGCTTGCAATGTTGTTGGACTTATATTATTATTGGGTCGCTTTAGTGTTTATTTGACCTACTCTCTTTTGTGTCCCTTTTGATTATCTGTTAATCATGGCTAAAATGCTCAATGGAAGAGAATTGTCTGTATGTATGTGTCAAGTTTAGATTTAGGCGATCATTTGACTGATGATCTACCTCTACAATCTGATACTAATCCTGGGATTCGAAAAAATGGCCGATGGAGGATGATAAACTCTTTAATCAGATTCAAAATACCATTAACTCGACAGTTGACGATATCATTAATCATTGTGATACTGTAAAAAATTGTGGGACTATCTAGAATTTATGTATGCTAGTAAACAGGATGTATAGCTTGTTCATGAACTGATGTGTAAGATTTATCGGGCTGGGAAAAAGGTGCGAAATCTGTTTCAATATTATACTGATGTAAAACAAGCATTTGAAGAAAAGTGGGCCACGTTTCCTATTACCAGTGATGTGAAGACAATGCAAGAACAAGAATAGCAAATAGTGGTGAAGTGTTTTCTTGCAGGTTTCGATCCTGAATATGAGGTGATTTTTACTCAGTTACTTACTAGTGAGGAACTACCTTCGTTGAGTGATGTATATGCTCATCTCATTTGGGTATACAAGGACAATGACAAGGAGTAGTGTATAGTGCCGAATGAGACGATAGCTCTAGTGGCACAAATTCAAAGTTAAATAACAATTACAATAATAAAGGAAGAGGGATAGGTAGTGGAGATAGAATTTCTAGTGGCAGTTCTCGTGGTTGTTATTATTGTAGAGAGCAAGGACAAGTAAAAAAATTGTTGGAAATTGAATGGCAAAGACTCCTATGAGGAAATTCGCCAATATTGCCACTCAAGATGGTCTTCTACCTACACTTCCATCTCAGCATCAAATTGCAATTCTAATAGATGAATATGCTCACCTTACACAATTTTACGCTTCTCAATAGCCCGCTCCTCAACAGCCTATTACACATTCCACTACCATTTTAGCCAACACGGATAATTCTATAGCGTGTTTTTCTACCTTGTCCCGTAATTGGTTCATTGATTCCGGTTCCACAAATCATGACTGGGAATATAGGTATACTTTCACCATTTCAGTCTTCTTCTAATTTACCATATGTCACTTTAGCTAATGGCTTTACAACTCCTGTAGTCAGATGCGGGATAGCGTATCTAACAAACCCTCTACCATTGTCTTCTATTTTATGTTTACTTCAGTTTTTTTTCAATCTTTTATCTGTGAGTCAAATTACTAAATCCCTTAATTATAGTGTTCTTTTCTTTCCTAACCATTGCATTTTTTAGGATCTTGGGATGAAGCAGATTATTGGTAAAGGGTACGAGCTCAATGGATTGTATGTACTAGAATATTCTCCTACACCGGTGCCAAGGTCGATTGTATGCACTAGTACTTCTTCTCTTATGTAGCTCCATTGTCGCTTTGGTCATCCTTATCTCCATGTTTTGAAGAAATTATGTCTTAGTCTTATTCAGGTGTCACAATTAAATTGTGAGTCGTATCAATCAGTAAAACACCACAGGGTGCCATATTTTCCTAGAATGAATAAACTGGCTGCGTCTTCTTTTTATTTAATACATTCTGATATTTCTCCTATCTTATCTAAGACTGGTTTTTGCTATTTTGTTACCTTTGTGGATGATTACTCTAGGGTTACTTAGTTATATCTTATGAAAAATCGTTCAGAACTATTTTTCAGTTTTTTATGCTTTTTATACTGAGATTAAAACTCTATTTGATAAATCTGTATGTATCTTAAGGAGTGATAATGCCAAGGAATATTTCTCATCCACATTTACTTTCTTTCTTTCACAAAATGGAGTTCCTTATCAATCTTCATAAATCGTTACTCTGCAACAAAATGGAGTGGTAGAAAAAAAGAATCATCATTCATTTTATTGAAAGTTGCAATAGCTCTCCTTTTTTCATATGAAAGTTTCAAAAGAATTTTGCGCACATGTAGTCTCTACTGTATGTTACTTAATCAATCGTGTGCCTTCTTCTGTCTTAGATGGTAAGATCTTTTATTCCAAGACTTTATTCTCTCTTGCCCCTAGAGTATTTAGTTGTACTTGCTTTGTCCAAGATATGAGACCTCAAGTTTCCAAGCTTGATCCTAGATCCCTTAAGTGTATATTTTTAGGTTATTCTCGATATCAAAAAGGTAATCGATGTTTTTCTCCTTCCTTAAGACGATACTTAGTGTCTGCTGATGTCACACTCTTCGAGTCCACAATTTTTTCTAGTACTTCCATGTCTTCTAATCCATCTTTTATTGAGTCTGGGGATGATTTCATTATTTAAACTGTGACTTCACCTATGTTATCAGTATCTTCTCATTCTTCTATTTGAAGTGTTTACACTCATCTGGGTGGCAATCTTTGGTGGTACCTGCTACTAACCATAACTTACCACCTCTACCTGATGCTTCGCCTAAGGATTCATGACCCCTCATGATCCTAGCCTTGCACTTCTGATTGCCCTCCGAAAAGGTAAACGGTTATGTACTTATCCTGTCTCTTTTTTTGTTTATTACCATGCTTTGTCACCATCTTCCAAGTACTTCATTTCTTCTTTAGCGCATGTGTCGATACCAAAATCTATCTCTAAAGCTTTGTGCTTTGTCCTATAATGGCAGCAAGGGGCCATGCAAGAAAAAATGATAGCACTAGAACATAATGTGGATTACTCTGATATTTTCTCTCTTGTTACTAAGTTAGCTTCTGTTAGGTTATTCATTTCTCTTGTTGCTACCTATCATTGGCCGCTTCATCAGCTAGATGTTAAAAACTTATTCCTCCATGGTGATTTTCACGAAGAAGTTTACATGGAGCAACCACTAGG
>CAIGRN010066736.1:0-21589 GCA_903798345.1 Fraxinus anomala
TGGTGATTCAAATAGTTTCAAGATCGATAAAGATAATATCTGCTTAATTGTTCTACGTGAATTTTAATCAATTATAAGTCGTAAAAAATACGGTAAAACTAATTGGTACACGTTTTATTTCCTCGTGAATTCACTAAGGCCCTGTTTGATTTGACAATTTTTCCATGAAACTTGGAAATAAAATTTCGTATTCCACCAAAATTCTTGTTTGATTAGGAAAATTTTCTTGGCAATTCATTTTCCCACTTTTACCTCACAGGTTCCAATTCCATGGTTTTGAGAATTTGGAGGGAATTGATTTTCCAGGCTACTTTATTTTTCTTTTCTTTTTTTGCAATGAAAACAAATTATATCCCCAATTGTAATAAATTTTATCAATTTAATGGACAATTTTCATATAAAACAAAGTCAAACAAACACCAAAAGATCTAAAAATTCAATATTTTTCACGTGAAAAATTATATTAATCAAACACAATTAATTGACAATTTCCAGGAAAACAATTCTTTGTAATTCATTTTATTTCTACCCAAATTTCATTATTGCAATNAAATTATATCCCCAATTGTAATAAATTTTATCAATTTAATGGACAATTTTCATATAAAACAAAGTCAAACAAACACCAAAAGATCTAAAAATTCAATATTTTTCACGTGAAAAATTATATTAATCAAACACAATTAATTGACAATTTCCAGGAAAACAATTCTTTGTAATTCATTTTATTTCTACCCAAATTTCATTATTGCAATCAAAGGGACCCTAATACCCTGTTTGATTTGACATTATTTTTCATGGAAGATGAAAATTAAATTCTATTTCCACATTTTTGTATGTTTGATAGACTAAATTTTTCATGGAATTGGGTTTCTACATTTTCTTGGTTTTTCATATTTTCTTGATTTTTGAGGAAATGTTTTTTTCCATGGATTTGGTGGGAAAAGCTTTTTTAGGCAACTCTGTTTTAAATTTAAATTTTTTTTTTTTTGAAACAAATTTCATCCCCAATTGTAATGAATTATATATCTTTAATGGACAATTTTCATAAAACATAAAGTCAAACGAACACTAAGAGATCTAGAATTTCAATATTTTTCAAGTGCAAAATTATACCAATCAAATACAATTAATTAACAATTCTCAGTAAAACAAATTCTAATCAATTTAATTTCTTAAAATTCATTTTTTTTTTCACTCAATTTTATTTTTGTAATCAAACGAATGCTTACTTTGGTTTTTCGTTTTCAAGAATTGTACGCTACGTTGATTTGACCATGGAAAGGTTTTGAAACCAGAATTGGTATTTGTTTTGAAATTTATTCTCTTCTAGAATCTTGAACAGTAAAAAAGAGATGATGTTAATTTCAGTTTTGGTAACTCAACTTTGATTTATCTTAATCATATTACAAAGCTTCAATTTATTTTCATCAGCCCTCGTTTGTGATTTAATATTACTCCATCCGTCCAATTTATATTGACTTATTTTGTTTTTCACACGAATTAAGAAATCTTATATTGAAAAAATAATTTTTAGCAAAAATTTTCATAATTTACCCTCGTTTAATTATCAATAACTAGTAGTAAATTATTATTGAAAGTAGTAATAAAATAAATAATAAATGAACAAAACAATATATTCTTAATAAAGAAACAAGACTATATAATTGTGATAAGAAAATAAGGAAAGTGAGCATATATCAATGGGACGGATGGAGTAATATTTATCTGGAAACGTTTTGTCATTTTAGAATAACGGAAGTTTACACGGTGACTAATATCAAAAGCAAGTTTGCTAACTTTGAGACAAATTAAAGTTGGGTGGTGCAATTAAGATTTTACTCAAAGTTGTGACAAAATATGAAACTAACTCAAAAGGGCTAATAAGAATATAAAAGCACAATTCCAAAATCAAAGTGCAGAAGAAAAGGAACCACATAGCGTGGAAAATTCTAGTTTGCCAAGGATTCTTGGGTCGTGCACCGTCGCTATCGCAGAAAAACGGAGACAAATGTAGAATTTTGGAAAAAGTAAAATTAGGTCAATAACCTCCATATTTTAAAAAATTACTTTTCTCTACGATTGACTTCTTACAACATGTGTAATATTGCGTGAATTTTTGTAGGATTTTCAAAGAATGTAATTATTCTAACACACGTGTATCAATTACTAACCCAAATTCATTTATGTATAGATTCAACTTAGCTTATGTTTGACGCCAATTATTTCATTAAAATGAGTTTTGTAATAATAAATTGGTGAAAAATATATGGTTAAAAAATAGAATTCTTTTTTGAATTTACGTGTAAAATATTTTATTTTAAAATGTATGATTGAAAATGAGTTGAAGAAAAAATGAATTTTAAAATAATGGGAATCAAACAATGACTTAATCTCGAATTATTAAAATACATAAATAACACTCAAATAAATGCGCACACAATAAAATTTTATTTATATTTCAATATCAATGGAGGTCTCTTGGCTGTCATCAAAGAGTTAAAAAGTTGCACCAACTCCATCCACTAAGTTCATGATTTCAAAAAAAAAATTGATGAAATACGTGGTTAAAAAGTTATAAATTTAATAAAATGTGTGGTTATAATTAAGAGTAATATTATTTATCATGATGATGATAGAATATTTGTGATGTGACAATACATTATCCTCATATTTCTCTCTTTCATCAAAATTAAATTGTCTAATCACATTACTCCACATAAACTGCCACATCACTAATATTTCATCATTATAATGATAAATAGTATTGTTCTATAATTAATTATTGATTTTGACTTAATTTTAATCTTACTTTTAAACTAAACTCTTAATATGCGCATTTATGGAAAGATATTATTGAAATAATCTAAAAATACGTATGATAAAATCGTCCAAATGAAATGATTCTCAACTCATGTGAGATTTTAATAGAAGATGATGAGATGTGTAGTTGAAAATTTGTGAAACTCATAAAATATATAGTTAAAATTAATTGTTGACTTTGACTTAAATTTTAATTTGTACCAGACATTGGCCTAATATAGTATCAATATAGATATAGATATAGATAATGAAGTCTGAGAACGTGACTGTTCTTGAAGCCAATCTACATCGTGTGATTCTTAAGCTTCTACATAGGAGGATGTTAACTGTATGGCCGAGGTTGTTTCCAGCGAGCTTGCTTGGTTGTGTGCGACTCTTTCCACCTTCTCAGGCAATCAAAATCATTTTAATTACGGATTTCATAGGATCCACAACTTTTCAACTGTACATTCCATTAACTTTTATCAAAATCTACGAAAATTTTAATTTTAATCTCTATCAAACAGAGGCTATAATTTGATCACGTATTTAAAAAATTCACGAGCTAAATATATTGAAATCCATAATGTAATAATAAGAGGTTTGTTGGTGTCGTAGTGTGGGCAAATGCATGCTTGTGGGTTAAAAAACGTGTACAAATTGAATACGTAAACTAAAGTATTAAATGAGAGTTCATTAATGATAATATTAATTAAGGGACAAATCTAGAGTAATCAAATTTTAGATTATTCAACTTGTACATCAAATGTTACATTAATGATTGCATAATGTACAATTGATATTATGTAATTGGTTGGTGATGTTACTTGAGCATTATGTAACAATTGATGTATATGTACCAAGGCTCTTAAATAAAGGTGAAGGCGTTACTGTTCAAAAAACAATTCTCAACTCACGTGATACTTAAAATATTATTATTACGGATCAACCTTGCTAAGCCCTTATATGACAACTATTATTCAAAAATTCTTTTTTCTACATAGTTATTTTCAACTATACATTCAAATAAAAAAAAAAAAATATTCTGTACATAAATCCAATTTTTTTTCATACTCTTCAATTTCACAATTTCCTGAAAATCACTATTCAAAACATTATTTTGGCCAAATAATGGCCATCAAACAAGGGCTAAACATGCCATAATTAGAAAACAAATTACCAACTTAATATTAAGCCCCTGTTTGGCCCCCATTTTGGGGTGTTGAAAATTTATGGAATAGTGATTGATGGGAGAATATGTGGTAGAAAAGTAATGAAAAATTTTAGATTTGTGTGTAATATTATTTTATTTGATGAATGTGTGGTTGAAATGAAGAGGGAGAAAAAATTAATGTAATGTAATGGAAAAAAAAATGGGGGCCAAACGGGGACTAAATTTGAGATATAATTTTGTTTTGAGAAAATGTTTTAGAAAGGGTTAGAATTGAGGCAGTTATGGCTTGTAACCCTTCAAAACCACATATAGAAGGATTCAGCGTAGTGGGAACAGGCTTCGAACATCAACTATTAGGTCTTGGTTCAAGACATGAACCATGGTCATGACTTAGGTTTGATTCATTTTTAAATGAGGTATCTTTGTTTAAAGGAAAATAAAGGTTCGTCTGTATTCCGGTTCAAGAGAAATAGAGAATGACTAATGATTCAAGTGGCTAAAGCAGAATATTGAACCTTTTTCCCTAACCAAGAATCGAAAACTTTATTTTGCTTTAAAATGATTCAACATATGTAGTTCAACAAAATAAACTTTGCACTCTTTGATTGGTTTATTTGTTTTTTAGTAAAACCTTCGCATTTCTCATCGCATTAGACGGGCCCGCCTCACTCTTGTAGACCAAGGGTAGTCGGAGTGTTGATTCTAAACATTTCTTCGGGGGCTAGGTTAGAACTAGTTTTATGGGAAACCTCAGAACAACACATAGCTCTACATTAACATGAATTAAATTCTTCATTTGTAGGAACATTTGCTTAAAAACGTTATAATTATCATTGCCCATTTGTTGAAGCTTTGGTCACTAACTTCCATGTCGCCAGATCACCAACTATTGAGTTTTTCATGATAAGTTATCTTGATAGAAAATAAGGGGGATTAATTCAATGTAAAGTTAGGAAAGACAATACTTGCACATTATAGACTTGTATCATACATTCAAAACTACATTGGTTGAACATTTATCCTCACAACTCTTACTTTAAACTTTTGAGTGTGTCTTGATAACATTAGACTGAAATTATCCTAGAATTCACCGTTTCCTCATGAATTGATCTTGACTCGAGAACTTTTTGCTCAATTTTATCCAAATTTTGTCGAGGGTGCAAACCCATTTTCACATTGAATTAGTTAAAATATGTAGAATTTCTTACTTTTTGTGGTAGATTATCCAACAGCGTCCGAATAAGTAGTCCAATCTTATAATATTGGTTGAGCCAGCCCATTATCAGGCCCATGTATACCATTTAAGTCTAGTAAGAGGATGTCATCCGCATCAGCCTTTTGGGCCTACTGAAAAACAGAAAGCCCATCCTAAAGCCCTAACCACTTTACCGATATAATCCCTCCCGTTCAAATTTGCGGTCACTTCCTGCCTCGCCAATCCGAGAAAAAATGCCGGCGGGACACGGTTTGAGGGCACGAACTCGGTATCTGTTCGCAATGCCCTTCAGGAAGAATGGTCCGACACCGCTCTCGGTCCACTTGGGACCTACAAATTTGGGGATTATGTGGATTTCAAGGTGAATGGGTCCATTCAAAAGGGCATGCCCCATAAGTTATACATGGCTGCACCGCTCTGGTCTGGAACGTCACCAAGCGAGCCATCGGCATTGAAATCAACAGCAGCTCCAGCCATTCAATATTTTGTTGGTAATCAAGCAATTCAACTCGATTATACAAAAAAGGAACCTCGATTTTGCTCACCTAATTCGCGTTTCCTCTAATAACCAGTATGATTTATATCCAGTTCAATGTAGAATTGCAATTTTTGCTTTACGTTTAACTGTACTCTATGCAATTGTTTTTGGGGTTGTAGATTGTAATTAAATAAAGAGAAGAAGGAAATGTTTTAGATAGAAAAGCTATTCCATTTCCGCTGCTCTGGTTCACGAATCCTTTTCCAGTGGACTTGGCTAGAAAGCCAAAAAAAGAAAGGAAGAAGTTGTAACTTGGAATAGAAGCTCCTTTCGCCACTCGCTTTCAAGGATAGAAAGGAAAGACGATCGGTATCCAATCTTAGAAGGCTTGTAAGGGATGCCATTGAATCAAGATCCCTCCGTCTCTCCCTTCAACATTGGCCTATTTCTTTGTAAATATTCAATTTTTGACCAGCTCTTTTTGTTTGTTTAACCACCATGAATCCACCTTTTTTTTTATAACCGTGTGGGTGTCCGAGCCGGCTTGCGCGCAACTCGACTAATTCCACGAAGCTCTGAAGTTTACAGTCGGTACTCACTTCAGTGGCCCTGAGGGACTCGAACTGATGATCATTGGGGAGCAAATCCAATGCCTGACGAATTGAGCAATCCCTCAACGTTCAACATGAATCCACCTTGGTCTGTCATTTATTGAACCTTGAAGACTATTGAAATAAAATGTTGAGCTTGTGTATGAATTCAGGTTGGTAATAGGATAACCAAGAAGAGGATACACGTGCGTGTGGAGCACGTCCAGCCCAGTAGGTGCCACAACGAATTCCTGCTGAAAATCAAGTTTAATGATAAGTTGAAGGCTGAGGCAAAGGCTCTTGGATAGGTTATAAGCACCAAAAGGCAGCCTCGGGGACCAAAATCCGGCTTCATGGTGGAAGGCGCTACTTTGGAAACCGTAACGCCTATTCCATACGATGTCGTCAATGATCCGAAGGGAGGCTATTGAGTTAAGCTTTCATTTGGGCTATCCTTGTCTGGCTAATTTATTATTATGAACAGCTTGTGTCCTTGATATTTTTTTCCATTTACAATGTATGTGGAGGCACAACTCCATTGAAATTTTGTGTTGAATAACTCACCACAGTTTTCTCTTTCATTTATTTGATGTGCTTGCTTTTGTGGTCACCTCACTCAATCCTACAACATAAACTTGAGTCAGGGGCTTCAAGCGAGAAAAGTCCTCCTTGAAACCAGAACAAAAATCCTATGGATTAGTAAAGATTTGTTTTGGATCATGCCTCTTGATTGATACTGTCAACTTTATTCCACGGTATTTACGTGATTTATTTTTCATCTTTCGCTTCCTTCTTTTTTTTGGCTTTTAAAATGTTCATGTAATTTACTCTTTGGTGAATGAGATAAAATGTCAGATTTACTTAATAGAGAAAGAAATTGCTGAAGTTAACTAAAATATTTGCATTTGCATAAATTTAGTCCTTATTTGATAGAAATTAAAATTTTAAATTTAATATAAGTTAACAATTAATTTTAACTGTACATTTTATTATTTTTATTAAAATTTTGATTTTAATCTTTACCAAATAAGGACTCATAACTGAATATGACGTCTAATAAAAAAAATATAAATAAGAAATTCTGCGCAAACCTCGCAATATAATTTAATTTTTCTGTCTACTACTTAGTTTAGAGTTATCAAGAGGAAAAAAAATAAATAAAAAAATAACGCTGAACAAAAATAAGATATTTTAAGACATCATAGTTAGCTTCTGCATATATTTTTATTTTCATCCTCATCCTTTGTGAAATATAATAAATTTATTCACAACTTCTAATTTAGTATGATTCATCCTCGACCTTTCAATATATAACAAAATTTGTCAATTCCTCTATTTTGACCATTAAATGATGAGGTTGTCCTTATTTTTTTAAACGAACTCGTTAAAAGTAGTAAACCGGTGCAGGAAAAAATTGCAAATGGTATCCCATAATTTTTTTAAAAAGTACAAAAAAGTATTACTTAAAATAATTAAATACATATTAACACGTAAAAAGAAGAAGAAGAAGAAATTGACCACCTTCAAACGAATATTTCTTATTAATCAAATCTTTCAATGCCGTAAAAAAAGAAAAAATAAATAAATTATAGGGATATAAGTGCATGTATCACAGTAGGATAATTACCTAAATTATACCATGTTCTTGCATTTATATTCACGATTAATTTAATTAAATTATAGACATTATAAAATAAAAAGAAGTCAATCCATTATTATCTTTAAGCAAAAAATAAAAAATAAAAAATCAATTCATTAGTTTTATATCAGGCTAGTATTTGGCCGCTTGTAGGGATAGATTAGGACGAGTGAGTCAACTTGGTTTGGGAAGATGAAATTTTTTAATTTCTTTTTTTATGTATTTAACTATTTAAAATAAGATTTATTTTACTTTTTGAAAAGTAATAGAACTCTACCTGTGATTTTTCTTATTTTATATCGTTTTGTTACTATTTTTGCTTATCTAAAGAGGAGGAAAAATCCGTTATTTAATTGCCAAAATGAAAGAAGTAACGAGTTCTGTTACATAATCGAAAGATTGACGATTGATTATGTAAATGTTGAAAGTAGATTTGTTACATTTTATAAAGGTTAGGGACGAAAATGCAAATATCCTTTATTTATATAGATTTAATTAATAGATTATGACACAAAATAGTCGCGCAAAGACACCTCCCCCTTTCCTTCTCTCCTATTTTTCAGTTAGTCTCTCTGTAAAACCCTTATTGATCAATCGATCCCTTTTAGTTCTTTCTCTTGTATCGAAAAATATCAGGCAAACAAAGGCCAATCTATCAATTCCCTCTAAAGTATCCATCCTCAGCATTTCGATTCAATTCCCCCTCATTTCTGTAGATCTTCACTCGGCCATATTTGTTTGATAATTCTTAATTTCATTATTTAGGGTTTTATTAAAGAGACAGAGCGCAAGTCTGGCGATTGGCGCCGGAGACAGGTGATGGCGGATCCCCCACAAGTCCGCCAGCGGTTGATGCTTGAATATCTAATTTTTGCTTTCTTTGGGTTAGGGTTTGAAGGAACGGTGGCAGGAGAAGAGTTTGCATCATTGAAATCTAGAGAGCTTTGCGAAAAATGCTGAGTGTGCTTCGGTTGCACCTTCCATCGGACATTCCGATCGTAGGGTGCGAGCTGACGCCCTACGTGATCTTGAAGCGGACCGACAAGTCTGTCATCACTGAGGATGTAAACGAGTTCAATCCCCTTGATGGCCAGTTCTTAAAATACAGATGGTTAGTTTCTTACAATTATTTTATCATCATATGTTTTGCTTCTTAATTGATGCTTAGAGGTATTACCATTTGATTCCGGGATATCTCGTTTTGTTTTATACATGCCCGTCCAGCTTAGCTCCAGTCTTTGCAGATTTTTTTTATTGTTATTTTCTTGAAACTCAGTTAATTTTCTATGACTAGATTGTGATATAAATAAGACAGACAAGAACATTTGTAACATCGTTTTCTTGTTATTACTCTACAATTCATGTTGGGTAATGAGTGTGACGATGGTGGAAAGTCATTTGCTGGTAATTCCAATCAGGGAAAATAATAAATTATAGGGAAATACAAAGACGAAAATCATGATATTAGACTGGGTATTCTGTTGGAAAACATACCTTGCAATAATGGGTTAAGGGGTTTTCAAATTGCTTTTCCCTGTTCTTTTTTTTAAAAAAAAACTCTTTTTACTGCAGTTTTCCATGCTTTCACTCAATAGGTGTTGCCTTGTCAGTTATGACTGATGCTGACAAATTTTCACATTTTCGGTTTTGCCTGCTGTTCGGAGATAATGTTTGCCTTATCTCAATATTCACAGTTAATATCTTGTTTTGTGTCCCCGGAATGTTCATGTGGTTTTTGTACTTTCTTAATTATGCTTTTGGACTTCTATCTGTCCCAGTGTTTAAAGGCAACATAATGATCTGCACATAAAAGATTAACATGCTAATATTGCGTTAGCTACAACTCAGTGCCATGTTTCATACTCTGCTGGAGTATTATGTGTAATATTTCCTAGTATAAAATCTTTAGTGGCTTCAATATTTAATGGGGTTTTAAAGATAGTGGCTTTAAATAAACTCATGATATCCGGCATTTACTGGAAATGGGTAGTTGCTATTTCATTTCTCTTTGTGACTTTGCACTCTGCCCACTACATATTTAGCTCCAAAGAAAATTGTTCCGCTAAATGTCTTGAAATGCTGTTCTCCCATCTGTCTCATTAGGTACGATAAATCATTTTTACTATCACTGATATTTTGGCCATTTGTATTCATAAATGGGTGAGTTTTGTGGGTTTTGTTACAGATTGGTGATAGAATCAATTGTGTCCATCTTTTATGCATGGTTGTTTGTGAGTAATTTCTTTACGTACAAATAAATATGCAGGTATCGTGTACAAAGTGATAAAAAGGTTGCAGTCTGTAGTGTACACCCATCGGAACAAGCTACATTACAGTGTATTGGATGCGTTAAAGCCAAAATACCGGTTTCTAAAAGTTACCATTGCTCGTCCAAG
The DNA here is from genome assembly GCA_903798345.1 of Fraxinus anomala. Taxonomy (NCBI): domain Eukaryota; kingdom Viridiplantae; phylum Streptophyta; class Magnoliopsida; order Lamiales; family Oleaceae; genus Fraxinus; species Fraxinus anomala. Next base: position 10,296 of record CAIGRN010066736.1, read on the forward strand.
TGTTTTTCAGATGCATGGCAACATCATCGTCTCCTTCATGAGCGTGCTGCTAGTGCTGTGAATGAAAATGGAAATGAGGAGGAAGAAGTATTTGCACGCATTAATGGTCAAGGTAATTCAGGAACTGGTGTGGTTAATACGAGCTTGTCTGCATCGCAGTCAAGTTCCAGCTTGGGGAGTAGCACAACTTTGTATCCTGCTGCTATTCAGACGAGTGATGGTGAAACGATGTTTGAAGTTGGACGCTCGAAGACATATACACCTACAGCTGATGATATTGGCCATGTACTTAAGTTTGAGTGTGTTGTGGTAGATGCTGAGACAAAATCAGCTGTGGCACATTCAAGTACAATAATGACTTCCCGCGTGATTCCAGCTCCATCTCCCAGTCCCCGTCGCTTGATTCCAGTTAGTGGCATTGATGTGCCAGGGCATTTTGATGTGGATGGTCGTATATCATCTGTTGGAACATTTACGGTGCTCTCATACAACATTTTATCAGAAGTATACGCCACAATTGAATTATACAGCTATTGCCCTCCTTGGGCTCTTTCTTGGGCTTATCGTAGGCAAAATCTATTGAGAGAAATAGTTGGCTACCGTGCTGACATTGTTTGTCTTCAAGAGGTAAGTAATAACACGAGAAACTGGCTTTTGCTTTACTGAAGCTTTAGAAATACATTTTATGAGAGATTTAAGTATTGTTACTGTCGTCACACTGGAAATGTTTTTGACAGAAGAATTTGAAACTTAAGAAGAAATGTGGCACGTGTTTACTGTATAGACAGTTGACCTGGTTCTATCTAAAATCTTTGATGTTTTGTTAGGCATTTGCCTGTTTGATAATATGAATGGAGTGTTTTTTTACCTTTTTTCCCTAGTTTAGGCTTTAAATGTTATAGCATCCACATGATTTTGAATGTTACCATTCTTGTTAAGCCATTCTGTTGTAGCTGAGTAGTCATTTTCAGCTTAGGAATGAAGGTGAAGGACGCATTTTCTATCTTTCTTGTACAAAATTTAAGATAGCACTCGTACTCACGTGTACTAAAAGGCAAAACCAAATATTTCTTGACAAGTCTGCTTGAGCTTTTAGTTAAATAATTATTTTCCAGAAAGTTTTTTGCCATCTTTTCTTCCCAATTTTCTCAGGTGGAGTCAATTTTCTTCTATGTAGAATGGCTTCTCCTTCAAGTTAGTTAGCCTACTGGAGTATTATTTTTGCACTTCTAAGAGAACATTTGTTTGTGAACTTTTGCTTGTCATCCATGCTAAAATGATATAAAGCTGATTCTTGGTGTTTTGGACCTTTCGTCTGCAGGTCCAAAGTGACCACTTTGAGGAATTCTTTGCACCTGAGCTGGACAAACATGGCTATCAAGCTCTGTTTAAAAGGAAAACTGCAGAGGTTGGTCAAACCATCTATCGACCCGACATTTGAAAATTGTTCTGTAACTAACATATGATTCTATTGCTGTTTGCAGGTTTATAGTGGAGATGTCAAGAGTATTGATGGTTGTGCTACCTTCTTCCGCCGGGATAAATTTTCACATGTCAAAAAATATGAGGTGGGAAGCATGGCCTATGTATTGTTTTAATCCTTTCTACTTGTTTTAATCATAGATATGCTAATATCTTTTGTGTAGGTTGAATTTAACAAAGCCGCACAATCTCTTACTGATGCTGTGGTTCCAAGTGCTCAGAAAAATACTGCCCTAAATAGATTGGTAAAGGTAATGTAACGTTTTTAAAAGCTCATCTTTCTTCCCCTGGACCTTACAGTTTTTACTGTTACTTTTCGAATGGAAATTTCTGACCCCACCCCTTTTTCATATAGGATAATGTTGCGTTAATTGTTGTTCTAGAGGCCAAATTCAGCAACCTGGGAGTCGATAACCCTGGGAAACGCCAGCTTGTTTGTGTGGTAAGTTATTGGGAATGAAATTCCCATTGTGTCATTGCATTTATCTGTATTTGATGTCAATGCCATCTATTGCACAGCTGATTGCTTCTTGCCTTCTTTCTTTTATTTTGATGTTTGCCTACATATTACCCTATGTGTTACTGATTTGTGGCCACTCACGGTTCTTTAATTCTTGCTGGGCTCGACTCTTCAGTACATGTTGTCTAATATTGAATTAGGGCGACCTCTATCTCCATCTTGAAAAGAAATGTTACTACGTCTCAGCAAATAAATGAGAAAACGCACTGGACTACTTTGAGGCTCTTTTTTATTCATCTTGCTTTTCTGCTATGAGTTTAGTTGATTAGGCTTCTCGTGGATGGCTTGGGAATGATGGAATAAAGACATATAGGGCTTTAGGAATTCTGGTGAGAAGGAAAATGTCAGGTGTAGAGGCATGGTCACATTGATTGCCCATCTTTGAGTGTATCCGACAGCAAATGATGTTATGACAGGATTAGATGTTTATTAGTGTCAAGATTGTATGGTCTGGAAGAGGAAGGAATCATGATTGGATGGTGTGAGTAGCCTTTCCTTTCATCCGGCAATGCCAATGCAGGGAATGGGGGATTGCTTATGAGCTATGATGCTCGGACTCGAGTGCAGGTGTCGGATACGATTACATAGCTACGAGTCGGATCCTTTTCATTTTAAAAATTAAGATTAAGATATGGAAATATGGTTAAAAATTATTCGAATTTTGGATATGGGTTCGATGATCCATCTTACAATTTTTTTTTAATAAAAATGACAACAATTATTTTATTTTATTGTAATATAAGTATTTATAGTTTTATAATTAATAATACTGAATTTGTGATGTTTTAATTACTATATATAAAAATTGACATCAATAGAAATAAAAATAATAATAATTTGGTACACCAAGGAACTCAAATATAAGTATTGGACAACGTTTTGAATAAAATCAATTTAAATTTTCATTTACTTATACACAAATTAACTAATATTACTGATAAAAAATGAACTCATAAATTAATAGGTTTATCAACTCTTTCGATAAAATTAATTTAAACAATTGAATTATAATTTGAAATCAATTTAAATTTAAAGCGAAAAATAAATTCTTTACAGAAAAATTAAAGAAGAAATCAATTCCCGTGTATTAGTTAAAAACAATTATAGAAATAAATATAAATTTAATATAAAAAAAGATATAGCACTAAATTATTTTAATTATAAAATAAAAATTCGCACAGATAAAATGTAAGAAGTTAAAAAGTTAAAACAAAAAAAAAACTCAAATAAAATAAGTTTGACCATAAAACTTATTTCAATAAAATTTTATTAACTTTATAATTTGATTTACAAGAGTGCAGTCAATATAACAATTCCAAAATTCGGTCCAACCCACCTCAACCTATTAGGTCACCCCCCACCGAGCGAGAGGCGGAAATCTAGAATCAAGACTTCCCAACTCCACCATCTTCTCTCTTTTGCTGTCGTGTCCGAATGCAAAACCCAGGATCCGATCCATATCCTGTGTTAGTATCCATGTCGTTTTTGGAGAGTCCGAGCATCTTAACTTATGAGATATGAGGGAGCAATGGTGTTCCAATACTTTCCCTTTGTATTTAAAAAGGGTTCATCAGGGATCCGGAGGCGATGTGTGAGCCTCGAGGCAGAAGCCTCACTGTAAAATAAAAAGATGTCGAAAAAATATTAAAATCCAAAAATAATATATCTTAAAGAATCTTAAAAATTCATAATAGAAAAAATTTAAATGTGGGGAAATAACAAAAGAACAAATTATATAGTAACATTACTTTAGTTGGTGACCCAATGAATTACTCCCAAAGTGAGGTTATAAGAAACAGGACTTTTAATATTTTAGTAATATGTGATTCTAAGGTGGGTTAATTAGAAAACTTTCAATTTTTTTTCGGAATAACAAGGCAGTGGGCTATTACCAGAGTGGGTCGATCAGACTTTTAATGTCTTGTGGGCCCACATTTAAAGCAAAATAAATAAGTCTGGAGAGTTAAGGATCGCATGTTACACATTCAATGCACTGAGGTGTGGGCTTCCAAAAAATTACCTCACAATTAGTGCCTTGAAGCATTTTTTGTTTTTCTCGCTCTGAGGCGAGCCTTAAGATTGGATTCAATCCAGATATTTATACAATGTTTTTTTCTCAGGCTGATTACATGTTAAGCGAGCGTGGAAGACAAACTCACATAACAAAAGGAGGCAGAAATATGCTACAGTGCCATTTTAGATTCACTATTGTTCTGCCTAGTAAATTTTGCTGAACATCAAAGTTCATTTTCTTTTCATCCTTCTACTAGTGTAGTTATAGCTGAGGCTTCAACATTTTCTGTTTATTGAGAAGGAACACATATCTGTAGACTAGTGCATTAGTTCTCCACATGCCGTCCTCTTTGTTGGTTACTTGTGCTAAACACTGTCCTTAACATGATAATGAGTGAGTTAGTGAATGGATCATTTCTTGCAGTGTTTGTTTCTCTCTCAGCTTTGTAGGCTTCCTAGGAATTCCTATAATTCTCTATTGATATATCCATCTTTATTCTTCAAGTAATATGTGATTCATTAGTAACTTCCTCTTCTACACGAGTGTGCAATTTTTGTTTCTATCCTCGTTCTTGTTTAGTTTCTTCACTAGTCCTTTAGCATTTAATGACCAGTATTTTCTTACTTGTCTGAACACAGGCAAACACTCATGTAAATATGCATCAAGATTTGAAGGATGTGAAGCTTTGGCAGGTCTTTTTCAGCTAGATCTTTTCTTTGAATATGTAGTTAACCCCAGCTGAGGTTAGATTTTGAAGTCTCTATTTTTCTCATGTCAGGTTCACACACTATTGAAAGGATTAGAAAAAATTGCTGCCAGTGCAGACATCCCAATGTTGGTGTGTGGGGATTTCAACTCTGTTCCTGGAAGGTGCATTGCTGTTTACTTTTTCTTACATGATTGCTTGTGAGACTTGTACATTTTCATTGTAATCTAAACTAGCTTTAGTTACTTATTCGGTTCAATCCTAAAATGCAGTGCTCCTCATTCCCTCCTTGCCATGGGGAAAGTTGATCCACTACATCCAGATTTAGCACTAGATCCACTTGGAATTCTTCGCCCTTTTCCAAAACTAACACATCAGCTGCCATTGGTATTGGCTTTTTGAAATTTTCAAATGTTTAATATTTGTGGTTATAACATGGAAGTGTGTGCATCTGCTTAATACGTCTCCTTGTTACATTTACTCCACAGGTAAGTGCATACTCATCATTTGCAAGAGTTGCAACTGGTCTTGGTCTAGAACAGAGAAGGAGAATGGATCCTGCTACAAATGAGCCCATGTTTACAAACTGCACTAGAGATTTCATTGGCACTCGTGATTACATATTCTACTCAGGTATGCACGAGGTTTTTGACATCCTTTTGATGTTCAGTGTTTGCATTGATAATTTTACATTGTATTTTGTTGCTTAATTTATTAATTTTTCTTGTCATATCATTTCCTCTAATTATTTTATGTTCATTTTCTCATGATCAACCTTGTAGATGGTTGCACGTTATGGTGAATATATAATATTATTAAAAGCTTTTGTTGTTTCAGCTGATTCCTTAACTGTGGAGTCTCTATTGGAGCTCTTGGATGAGGATAGCTTGCGAAAGGATACCGCACTTCCTTCTCCAGAGTGGTCTTCAGATCATATAGCACTCTTAGCTGGATTTCGATGTAAGCCTAGAACTAGACGCTGACAATAGGTAAATAATTCTCTTTTGTTGGTATACCAAAAGCTTTTATATATATATATATATATATATATAGCATTCTTTACTGATGGCATCCCCCCTTCTCCTTCATTCCCCTTGGTTTTGTTACTATCAACAACTCTGGTGAAAGGTTTGACCTGGCAATCTGTTTAGACATGTCGGTTTTAAATGAGAACCAAGAGTCAACAACTGGAGTTTCATTCAGTTGCTGATACAAACCCAACGTGGGAGAAGGCTTTTAAATTGTTTTCAGGAACATATATTCTGCGTTCTCTTCTTTTTTCTTTTTTTTTGTCAATAAACTGTTCTGGTTCCTTGTTGGAATATCTTAAATTATCTAAACAATGTGTAGTCAGTAATCAAAACCATGTTATGATTTTCATTGTCCTTTTTTGGTTCATCTCCCCCTCCCCCCCAACAACAAAACCACGGTATGAACAGCCTAAAGCTCGCATAGGTGCTCAATTTTTGGTCGTGCGTCCTTTTTAATATTTTTTCCCCTTTAAAAACTGGAGTAAAAATTTTTAATGGTTTAGTCCCATCTACTTGGGCTATATTAGAAAGTCGCTTGATATCAGTCGTGTAGAAAAACAAAATAATCGATGACACATCACCCTGATCAACAGAAAGTTTTCCACTTATGTGTATTATTTGGTTTCCTGCAGGTCACTCCAAAGAAAAATTTCGAAAATTGTTGCTCAGAATGTCGAAGAGCAAAGAAAGTGATTGTAAGAATGATAGATCATCTTCCCATGCACTTTGTAGGTGTATCCCCTTGTGGGATGTTTTGCTATGAGCTCCTTTGTATCATGCGACCATTGTCTCATAGAGAAATTATGAAAATGCAATAGTGAATTTCGTCTCTTTTTCTCTTGCAAATAGAAATATAATTATTAGTATCTGCTGTGCAATATTATCCTGCATTGAAGTTTAGAAACTCGAAATTTTTATTTTAAAGTAACATCGCCACATGGAGTTTTTATTGAATTTCCTTTCAATTCCCTAGTGAATTAGTTGTTTCTTATGCAGAACAAAAATTGCAGTGTGCCTTCTTATGGGTCCCCTTATTACTTATCAGATACGTTCTGTGAAAAATTTGCTGATTCATAATATTTTAAGTTGGTTTAAGTTGATAATCTCAAGTTTTCTAGTTCATTTGATCTTGGTATAAATAAAATACTGATTGCTAATCTACCAAGAAACCACGCCAATGATGCAATACATTTTTCTGCTCAAGTTAGTGAAGAAAAGTAAGCGCAGTGTTAGTGTGATGTCAGTTTCAGATAGCTCCAATCGCACAAGAAAGCACAAATCGAGTCTCAACATCATATCTATTGATCGCGAAACCTGTATAGCTGCCAATCAGCTCGTAACTTATCAAGCATGCCATTTGAAAATATCAACTCCTGGTTGATCTACAAGTTTCTATGGCCTACATATACAACAAGAGCAAACCAAGATAGAATACAGATTTTGATCCCCCCAGTCCTAGTTAGGTATGGCCATGAAAGGTGTCCGAGTGTTATGCTCTGTAATTCTAATGATGGTTGTCTGTGTAAGCTCAGATTTTGCCCATGACAAAGAGCAGTGCCAAAACCAATTACTGGCTCTATCTTCGTGTCTCGATTTTGTAAGTGGGGATGTCAAAACTCCAAGTATAAGTTGCTGCACTGAGCTCGGTAAAGACATGGTCAATAACACACTCTGTCTCTGCATCCTTGTTAGAGACCGTAATGAGCCCAACCTCGGCTTTAAACTCAACGCAACGCTTGCACTCCGTCTCCCTTCTGTCTGCCACGTTAAGTCGAATGCCATAGCTTGCCCTGGTAACCACAACTTAGCTTTTTCTTCTACTTCCACCTGTACTTTTAAGATTTTAAATCAATGATTTCTGGTTTGTGTATAGATCTTCTACACCTAGCTCCAAACTCACCAGAGGCTCAGGTTTTCAAGCAATTTGGCAGCAGCCCAAGTGCTGGAGGTGAAGTTTTCTTTATTCTCATACATTTTTTTATTTTTTTCAATTTTTCATTGTTTACTTCTGTGATTCATAAAACAACCCTTTTGATGATGCATGACAGCAAACCTTGGCACAAGTTCAAGCAGCAAGTTAAGCGTATTTGGACGAGCGACGCTAGGGTCGGTTGCTGGAGTTTTACTGTGGCTAGTGCTATCAGTCTTTGTCATTAGCAATTAGGAAAAGACTCATTCTGTAATGTAACTTATCAATTTGTCTACAAATTATCCATCAAACCCGACAATAAGTAGCATGAATATATATATACTTGGAAAGTTGGCTCCTTCCAACAAATTAAAAATATCACGATCAACATCAAATCATAATTAGGCGCGATCACACACACATGTCGATAATATAAACATTAAACCTGAACTTTAATACGAAGCAATCGCACCGCTGTACTTTAATTTGTGAGTAATTAGCAACTTTCGTTAGGCTTTCGTTCAACCACATAACATAAATGGTGGATGTGACCATTAAAAGAATCGGAATCATCATGCGTTTTTCTAAGTCAACAAATTAAATTTCACCTATCATCATTTGAACTTTTAATTCGGGACAATTAAACTTTAATTTCAATGTTCTAAAAAATGCATTTTTCAATTTTAATATTATGTGATTTTCTGTTAATTGTTTTAATTCCGTTCACGTGCTTAAATGTTTGTGGTGATCTTCTCAGATTAATTAAATTGAATTTTGTTTCATATTTCATATCATGTATGTTTGATTGTTGGAAAGTAATATAATTCATTCACGCTTGATGCTATGATTGTCAATTGATTTTCTTTGATTTCTTGTCTTCTTTTCTTTGGACTAGATACGAGGAAGACTTTGGGGTAATTTATTAGAAGAAGCGAAGAGGAACCAACATTATGATAAATGTACTAGGACTTAATTGCTAAATTATGGGCAGACAATAGATTAATTTTGCTCGAATGTGGGAGTTAATCAATAATTAGATTAAATACTTGGTTAAGATGTGGTCGTTTCCGAAACGTTGATAATTTAAATCACTTAAATCGTGGTTCTAATTAGTTTGTTTTAATTTACTTTGGATTAGCCTTTATTACAAAAAACATCGATTTTTCTACACTAGGCTAGTTAAAACATTAATTGAGATTAGACTAGGTTTTCTAAATTCGTAGTCTACGTGTGTTTTATTCTCCGTAGATTCTATCTTTATTTGATCTTCTTATAGCTTCCAATTTGTAACCGCAATAGTATGATGATTTTCAAACAATCAGATTTCGACGATGGTAATGGAAAAAGGTCTCTATGGCTTTTCTATTTTGATCGGTCTTCGCGATTTGTGGTTTTAGAGTCACGTTTAGAATGGTAACTAAATTGTCATTTAACCGGTCTTGTTTTTCGAAATAAAATTCAGTTATATGTTGTTTCTCCAAACATACAACTATACAAATTAAATATATATTATCAGATATCGATGTTTTATTAAATTGAAACGACGATATTGTCTTAAATCACTTTCTTTCGATCTTATCTTGTGCACAAAAGTATATATTGCCTTCAATGATTAACTTGTTTATCAATCTTAAAATTTGACATCTGATCAAATTAACCAGAACACTTGGAAAAATGTTAAGAAATGGTTACACTTTGAAAGAACTTCCACAATTTTAATAACCTTATTGAGACAGATTTTTTTTTTCAAACAAGTATATGGGACTTATAATTAATTTAGCAAATATATGTCATCGGTCATTAATTATTTATTAGTTTCTAACTGCTTCCTCAATCTTCCGTATTTGTCGCCTTATCAAGTCAAAAAATTTCAAGAAATTGTAAATTTGAAGAGTAACGCTACACAGGCAGTTTATGCGACGCTCCACATGACTTAAAAAGCCATACTAGAACCTAAGCTTGTGATTATCTCTTATGCGGGGACCAGAAGTAGGCCATTTGTAAGTCCGCGTTTGCAAACCCTCCAGACCTTAACTCGTGATGGTCTCTGATGCTGAAATCAGAGGCCAGCTGAAGGTCCTCGCTCACTCTAGGCTAGCTTGGTGCCTGGTCTTGAAAGGACAGCTTTCGTTAGTGGTTAATGTTGGAGGCCAGCTTTCACTAGTAATTATCTTATGGATAAAACCACTTGTACATTATCTTGTGTACATTGTGGTTTACGCTCCATTGAATTTAAAATTGAAATGGACAGGAACGTGTTGTTTTTGAAAACTGTCATATGATGTCAAGACATATAGCACAAAGTCAAAACTTGTTGTTAAAGAAAATATACATGTAGCATGATTCTTATCTAATCATCAAAGACGGACATAAGTTCTCAACTCTTCAAGACTAGCATGGGATCTCTTATTACTTACCCCTCGTCTTTGTGGGATGGTCATATTACAATGGCCTTGGGCACGTACGCTATGGACTTCGTAAGATCGTAAATCCTTCGAGCTTCACTCGTGATTATCTTTGATGACGAGGCGAAGAGGGAGACATAATTTCTCGTTTATTTGAGGCATCTATAAGTCCTCCCAGCCTCGACCTTATGGTTATCACCAAAGCTGAGGCCAGAGGCCAACTGCAAGACCTAGCTCATGATTGCCATTCCAACTCTATCTGTTTTTGAAGACCTAATGAGGGAGTCAAGGAACTATTTAGCTCTCTCTCCATTAACTCATTTAGAATTACTGTTAAAATTAGATTTCTAGTCAACCTTATGTAATTTGACAAGATTCCCTAGAAGTAAGAACAATATATTTAATAAATCATTTCAAAATATGGACATTAAATTAATTTACGATGTTGTGTCTCACTTTCTTTCCGTCTTACCTTCTACTTACACAAAATTATGTGATGCATAAAATATTTTCTATATATAATTTGCATTGAACAAGTAAATTATTTACAAATCTTGAAATTTGTCATCAGTTCAAGTTGTAGTTGTAAATTGAATAATCGGGTTAAATTTCACCAATTTCGGAAGATTTCTTTCAGAATTTTTGAACAAGTTATTAGTAAATTTGGGTCAAAAGTCAATAATTTATTTTAGTAATTTCTTTATTCTATATCAAGATTTACCATAATCCTAGTAAGTTTGATGAATCTGAGACACATCTACACTATAAGTAGCACACGAACATGGGCCAATTTAAAACATCATTAATCAAACAAAGAACTACAGAAGAGTTCAAGAATTAGGTTTTAGTACTGAAAGGCTAAGTTTCCGTGTTCAATTCTGTGGCTTCTTCTCCTTCTCGTCTCAGGTTCGTCTTTTTTTCGTGTCATCTCAACAACTTCGTACCAACCAACACGACAAATTTAGTATAATATTGAAAAGAAAAATGTTTCTTCTTCTCCTTCTCGTGTTTTTGCAGTTGCATTGGTAGCAGTTGAAGTGGATGCCCAGCAAAGGTGCGGAAAAATATTGAATGCTATGGATGAGATCTTCCAACTTGCAAAAAGGATTGCTTTCTATCTTATAACGGGAATGTAGTTTGCACTTGCGCCGGCACTTTTGGCTCTTATATTTGTTCTGCTTTTAAGATGGCAATTGTTGAATAATTATATTGTTGTTTATCAAAACT
>CAIGRN010066779.1:0-12437 GCA_903798345.1 Fraxinus anomala
ACATCAATCTTTTTCTACTGAAAACTAAATAAATCACAATGAATCCCAAAAAGATTAAAAGACTGGAAAAATAAACTTATTCTCCATTAATTTTCTTTTCTTTTTGAACGAATAACATAGTAAAAATACCAATAATAAATCAAATCATAATAAAAATGGTGTCATCGACTCCCATCACACGTTCACAGCTTTGCAAAGGAGCATCAGCGAGGCGGAGGAGGCCGAGTCACCACTAAGTCGGCCGCCGCCACCTCCGCCACCACCACCGCCAAGCAAAACCCTCTCATAATAGTCGACACAGAACAAAGATAAAGAGAGTTCCATCTCATGCCGAGTCCAAACTCTGTTGAACTGACGTACCTCCCGTACTGGCTTCACACAGCCCATGTACAGCCTCCGGTACCCACCCAACGCCACCACCACAGCCCGCACACCCTCGGGTGGCGGTGACAGCTGGCGGAAGCACATGTGTTCCCAAAACGAGTCGTTCCGAGTTAACGAGCACCACGTCTTGCAAACACAAGCAGCCACACCGAGTGCGCGATCATCGAGTCTCTTCAATATCTCAATCAGAACATCCACATTATCGTTGATACAAAACTCGGGCATCTTATCTGTTTCATCCACCAGAATCAGAAAATAATTGGTGAGTTGAGAGAGAAGTGAAGGGGTATTTGTAAAGTGAATAAAGAAGGGTGGGTTTTAGAGAGAGAGGAGGAGAGAGAGTATCCAAGACCAAGACAGAAAGTAAAAGGCCAAAAGGGAAATTCCAAGAAGAAAACTGGAACCAAGATCTTGAAAAGAATAGTTAAAGGAGTTGAGTGCCGTTGTGAGTTTGTCAAAGTAAACGTTGTAGCATGGAAGTTCTCAAAATCAACGTAATATTCTGCATGCAAACAAAAGTCATTTAGGGGAGAGAGAGAGGGGGACAATAATCACATACCAAATTGGCTACAATCATGATACTCTTACAACTTCCTTTACAATATTTTTTTTAAAACTTCACATTTGACGATAATCACATTCATCCACTTTAAAAACGATTTTTTAAATAAAGCGAATCTTGATAACTCACTAGTTGTCAAACTAGATTAATTCAAGGACAAAGCCATTTGTATAGGCTTTTTTCACATAATCTTTATTGACAACACCTGATTGACAACATTTTTTTAATTGTGTCACTGAAAAAATGATAATTGTGTATCTGTAAAGAGCCCTATGAAAGAAACCCTATACCTGTAGCATAGTTAATAATTCAAATGGCTATTGCTAGGCTTCTTTCTCTCCATAATATTGATCTAATGGGACCATAACCAATTAGTTCTCGTTCATTTTCGGTTCAATTCTTTTTACACTTCATGAAAAATTATAAAGTGAGAACTATTGGGTGAATATTTTAATTTAACTTTTGCGTCTTTTTCTTTCGAGTTATTAAGTGGAATCTGAAGTAATTAAAGTCTAAATAAAACTGAATGGGAATTGCTTTTTATTTTTTTAAAAACCTCTAATCTAGTTAGGATGATTCTCGTTAAATTGCTCGTTCTAATTTAGTCGAATTTCAACATGACCGTCCTATTTAATATAAGGTTTTGCAATATGTACCCCGCGTGGCTGGCCCCCCCTATTGTGAGGAGGTTGTACACCGAGATGTCAACTTCGATGTACAAATAGCAAAACTTTTTATTGTATGTGGATACCTATTAGCCGATTAGACCGTGATAGATTATACTGATTTTGGACCTGTTTTATGCATTTGAAAAATTAAAAATTAAAAAAAAAAAAAAAATTGACACCTAGATACACAAGCAAATTTGCAATCAATGCATTATTAAAGATCCAATGAACCAAAATTTCAAGAATAATGTTCTAGTACCAAGCATCAACTTAGGTATAAGTACGTGATAAATCATAATAGTATTTGAAATTTTAAGTGAACTTATAATTTAATAACACAAATAATCATGTTAAAACACCCATGATGGTAAATAACATCATTCAAAATTCAAGTTACATTTGAATTCGTGAACTAAAAAGTCAACGCTGTAAAATCTTGAGTGCCTCCCTTAATATTTTATTAATTAAACAAGACGAGAGCGTGACACTTGACTTAATATTTTATTATTCACAAACTATGTAATGATATTTTACATTAGATTCCTCAGCCAGATTATGTCATATGACAACAATACAAGGCAGGCAGAAGAAGTTCGTCTTTAACCTTTTATTATTAAGTTGAACAATAAAGTTTTCAAAATAGAAATCGTTATATAATTATTATAGAAGCGTGTTTCATTTCGAATATTTTTGTATTAGCTAAAGTTGAAAGACAAAATCTATATTGAAGAAATATTTCGTGATAGGTGGGGGTTATATTTGAACTGTTTTTAATTTTAAAATTTGATTGTGAAACTATAACAAAAGGTTAAGGATTGATTTATTATCTATGAATGTGTTGACCAACTTGCCATAGAATAATAGGTTGAGGATCATTAGTGCAAATTTCTTAATATAATTTTTTTAAGTGATTGATTCTTGTGTAAACAAATTAGTTATAAAACTAATTTTTGCATACGTTGAAGCTTGACACTTAGTATTCTCAATCACGACGAACAATAAACATGGTTGAATCTTTTTTTTTTTTTTTTAATATTGTTAATAATGTGAAATCTATATAATAATTATCTTATTTATCTATAATTTGTAATAAATATTTGATATTCACAGATGACAAGTGAGCATGGCTGCCCTCCTTGCATTCCACGGAAGATTTTCAAGAGGCGAGGTGGAGTTGTGGCAGGGAATACGTTCCTCATCTTGTCATCGATTAACCGAGGAATCACCATTCCATTCGAGGTGGAGTCGGGACATTTTGCCATATCTCACCATCACTACGATTGAAAATTTGTCTTTTTTTTCTTAGTCCTTTTTTGGTATGAATTAAAATTCAGATTTTAATCTGTTTCAAAATTAACAATCAATTTTAATTCTATATTTCATGAGATCTATAACATTTCAACTACACATTTATCAATTTTTATTAAAATCTGATTTTAATTTCGACGAAACAAACAAGGGCTAATTAATATTGTCCAATAAAGTGCGGTCCACTTTATCAAAGCCTTATTCGTCTCCATATGATTGTCTTGTACATCTATAAAGGAAACCCTAAAAGTCCTACAACTATGAGACAGAAAGCACATATTTTTAAAATAGGTATTAGAATCAGAGTGAAATTGACAATACATCTTTTCAACATATTGATTGTTTTGTATTGGGTTGGATTTGTTTGGTGGACGTATGTGAAACGACACAGTTTCTGATTCCAAACTCAGAATTTGATGTTTGCAATCTTACAAGAGAGCCTCGTAAAGTCCGCTTACACTTTTTAGTTTTTACATTTACTTTTTCCACTGTGTAAAAAACATATGATTTTCTTGAGATCCATTGGAAACTACTTTTCTCTATTTCGAAATCCCTTACTAAGAAATTTGTTGATGTCAAAATTTAGTTGAGTTGACATGGTCCAATTTGATCCAGATTTTCATGGTCGTGCTCAAGCTCTCAGTCGGATTTGGACTTGCTTAAACTCAAATAATGTGCATTATGATGTTGACACTTCCACTCCTCACCGGTTGTTACATATACCTCAAGTTGACGACCCAAGCCTTTATATCAAAACTGTTATATTATACGTACAGTCCGCTTTACGAGGGGTCTGAGCTCATCTTACTCCTCACAAATTTCAGGATTTGAACCCAATACATATATCTTATAAGACACATAAGTTGAATTTCGGTACTGTTCATTAGAACAGGTTCAAACTCTTTCAAAACGGACAGTGCATATGATATAACGATTTGAACATAAAAGCTCGGGTCGCTATACCAAGTCTATGCCATTTTAATTTCTGGCCACTAAGCCTTCTTTATAAGTTCAAGCTCAATAAGTTAGAGGTTCTCGAGAGACCGACTAAGATAAAATAAGAAATTTTTTGACTCAGAGTCGGACACCTTCTCACTTTCTTTAGTCCATTCTATCTTTCTTCGACTTGAGTCTAGTTACACGCTTGACAACAAGACTCATTGTTACAACATTATACGTAGATTAATGTGGCATGTACATGCATATCAATAGAATTAGATCTTCGGTATCCAATTCAAAACATTTTGAGTAAAAAGCACTAAGAAACTAGGACATCATGTCGAGTAATTTTGATTTAAAATAAAAATTATCGTCTTCACAACTTACCTACTACATACTTATTAAAAGAATCACGCTACAATGTCGAGAGGTTGACAAAATCTTTAACATAATGTCACGTAACATTCTATTATTGAACTGTTCAAAACACAATTAATTTTCCCACCCGATTATATCTTGTCAATACCCATTATATCAAGACGTGTCAACATCTATCTAGCAAAGTGACTTTACCCTCAATAAAATAGTTTAAACAATATTAAAATAACAAAAGTCAATGGAAGTTTTAATATATAGATAGATAGAAACATACGCACAAATTTAAATATATAGGCTTGTGTGAAGTGTAAACAAGGGATAAAAGATAAGCAGATAAAGACTTAGAAAAAGAAACAAATGAAATTCTAACTGCTATTTTAGAAGAATGCTCAAAACTGTGGAATCAAAAACTAAACTTGTTTGATGTGTTAAAATGTTATTAGAAGTTAATGTTTCTACTTTTCTCTGTTGTTGTTCTTCATATGCTCAATCAAAGAGTATTCAATTCAATAATTTCACATGGAAACTTCCCAATTCAAGATATACGAGTCATACAAGTAGATAATAAAATTATCGTGAATATATGAGTTTAGAAATTTTAAACATCATTATAATTTTTGAGGTTTTGTCTATAAAATTTTGGTGAAAACACATTTTATTTTTAATTTTTTGAATGGTCCAATTTGATTTTAAAACACAGCTAAAATAATATAATCAAAACCAAACCAAACCATTCTTAAAACGGTTTGATTTTTCAATTTGACTATTTTCACTAATCACCTTGCTTGTGTTTGACACACTTAATTGGACAGAGTTAGGCAGAAATAAGAATAAAAAGGTGTTAACATTTTCATCTATATCTTATCTAATTATATCCAATTTAACGTACATTTTCAATTTTTTAGTCGTCGAAATATTTTCAAAGATCAACAAATGGAAATACACGTTATGTTATTATTTAAAAATATGACACTATTATAGTTCTTTTAGATATATTCCTACATAATATATACAATACGAGAACGATCAAACTAGTTACCAAAGCCGCTCTATTTTGGGAAAAATGGGACACAGTTGCGTATGCTTGTTTTTCTCGTGATTCCCTATGGATGGTGGCGCATCCAAAACCTATAAGTTTTATTTTGTTCTATTCCCATAATTACTAGCATATAATAACATATTTGATATATTAATAATATCTAATCTAATACTTTGTACTAAAGATAAACTTATTTCAATTTTCACACAAGTTAAAAAAAAAAAAGAGCGATTCATATTTATTCATAACAGGACACATTAAACATATTTAAAAAACTAAGAAATCTATTATAGTCTCAAGTTTCAACAAGGAAAGTAACGTATAATTTGGAACAAACGAAAAAAGTGTTAGAAGATGAATCTCGAGCTGGAGAAAATGAAAAATTGAGCGAGCTGGCAGCCTTGTCATTGGTGTCCTTATCATTCATTCCAGCTACATCAGCACCAACTTGGCTTGGTGACTGAGCAATAGAAGATGCTAGAAGAATTGGTGGTGCACAATCCGTTTGGCTTGCTCATGGATTTGTTAGGGAGAATATTCTTTGTTTTAATTTGTAACTGAATTTGTCATTTTCCTTTCTCTGAATAGTGTATATATGTACCTTCTAAATCTGTAAATTATATACGTTTTAGTGAAGCAAATTTCACTCCAAAAGATTGATTGTTCTTAGCATTCTTTATCCCCAAATTTACATGGTATCAGAGCTTCAATGGCTGAGACAAATAATCAATCATCAAACCTTCTAGCAAACACTATTCAAACTCAAAATGACAATTCAACAATTCATGATCCAACTAATTTTAGCAGTCCTTACTACATTGGTAACAATGATGGAACTGGAGCCACTTTGGTTACTCACGTCCTTATGAAAACAACTATCATTCTTGGGCCAAGTCGATGAAGAGAGCCTTCAGGATAAAGAAAAAGCTGGGTTTTATAGATGGAAGTATCCAGGAGCCTCAGGACCCCAATGATCCGTTGACAGAACACTGGCTCAGGTACAATGACATTGTCATCACTTGGCTCCAAAACACCATGGTTGTGGGCATAAGATGTAGTACTACATACGCTGAGACTGCTCATCAGTTATGGCAAGAGTTAGAGCAACGTTTTGCTCAGCAGAATGCTCCCAGGATCTTTGAGATCAAGCAAGCCATCACTACATTGACCCAAAATCAGGAAGCCGTAAGTGTCTATTTCTCTAAGTTTAAAACCTTGCTTGATGAACTTCTGAACTATGAATCAATTCCTAGCTGGACATGTGGAGGCCTAAAAGTAGTAGTTGAAAACCAGAATGGGATTAGATGAATCTTATAAAGCCATTACAGCTCAAGTTCTCTTAAACAAGCCCTTTCCATCCTTGAATGAAGTCTATGCTATTATCCAACAAGAAGAGAAAAGAAGGGAGATCTCAAATGATGGTTCCATCAATGAGGTAATGGTGTTACTGGGAAAGGGAAATTTCAGAGATAATGGCAGACAAAATCCGATGAGAAAGGATAGGTATTATTATACCCATTGTAAAGTTGTAGGGCATTCACTTGAGAGATGCCTCAAGGATCCAAACAAGCCTATTTGTTCCCACTGCAAGATGCCATGGCATACTGCCAGTAAGTGCTTTAAGCTACATGGCTACTCACCAGGCCATAAGTATGAATGAAGAAATATATTCACACCTACAGCAAATCAGACTTCCATTTGTCAGGAACAGCAGATCAACAAGCCAAATGTTCTCACTCAGGAGGAATACTCTCACTTGATGGCCATTCTCAAATCCTCAACGAATCAAAGCCTAATTTCTTCAGCAAACCAAGTTCAAAGCATTGCTGCTACAGATTCAGACAATGCTCTACCCAAAATATCTGGTATATCTCTTTGCTCGTATACTCTTAATCCTACAAAGGCTAACAAAGCTACAGCCCCTTGGATTCTGGATACAGGGGCAACAGATCATATGATCTGCAGCCCAACATATTTCTCATCTATCCAATCTCGAGCCACTTGCTCAGTCAGCTTGCCAAATGGAGCTACCGTCCCTGTAACTAGTGTTGGCATTGTACACATCACAAACACTTTGACTCTTCAAGATGTTTTATGCGTCCCTTCATTCTCTTTTAATCTGATATCTATTAAAATATTCACTCAAGCACTGCATAGCTATGTCTTTCTTTCTGATGTGTGTTTTATACAGGACCTTTCGACTTGGACAACGATTGGAATGAGTGAAGTAAGGTCTGGCCTCTACCATATCCTCTCCAAACCAGTTTTACCCATGGCCCTTCAAGAAAACTTGAGTCGTTTAGCTAGCACATTCCCTATTACAGCCCCAGCTATCAGTGATAAGGATGCCTTTGATATTTGACATTATAGAATGGGACATCCATCCCATTC
This sequence comes from Fraxinus anomala, assembly GCA_903798345.1. NCBI lineage: Eukaryota > Viridiplantae > Streptophyta > Magnoliopsida > Lamiales > Oleaceae > Fraxinus > Fraxinus anomala. The sequence goes on from CAIGRN010066779.1 coordinate 7,670, forward strand.
TGCCATTGTTTTTTAGCACGCTATCCCTAAGTTAGTCTCCGAAAATAGACCTTGTTCTATATACCCTTTAGCAAAATTATTCAAGCTACCGTTTCCTATTAGTGAGCACAAGTCTGAAAAATGTTTTGATCTAATACATTGTGATATCTGGGGACCTTGCAATGAAGTTAGTTATGATGGATCACGTTACTTTCTAACCATTGTAGATGATTTTAGCAGATGCACTTGGGTATACATGCTAAAATTAAAATATGAGGCCACAAAATGTTTGCAAAATTTCTGTAAATTGATAGAAACTCAGTTTCAAACCAAAATCAAAATCATTTGAAGTGACAATGGAGGAGAGTTTGACATGAAACAAATTTTATCTTGAAAAAAGTATCATTCACCAGAAAACCTGTGTCGAAACCACTCAACAAAACGCCATTGTTGAAAGGAAGCATCAACATATACTAAACGTTGCAAGGGCTCTAAGGTTTCAAAGTGGAATTCCGTTGAAACATTGGAATGACTGCTATATACTTAATCAACAAAATTCCCTCAACAGTTTTAGATCATAAAAGACCATTTGAGATGCTTTTTCAAACTAAACCTGCATACTCCTACCTTAGAGTTTTGGGATGCCTTGCATACTCCACAACTTTATGAATGGAAGGCACAAGTTTGATCCTAGAGCTAGGAAGTGCATTTTCCTAGGTTATCCTTTTAATGTTAAAGGCTACAAACTTCTTGATTTGGAAACAAATAAGGTATTCATATCGAGAAATGTTGTGTTCTATGAGACTGTTTTTCCATACAAAGAGTCTAAGTTCACAAAGCCAAATCTTGCTGATTTGTGTTTCCCTTAAAATCCTGTCATTGCTGTCCCAACTGATTCTTTTAAAGAGCAAAAAAATCAATCTGATCAACCCCTTGATCATACAGAACCCACATAACAAATCTGTACTCAAAATGATCTAGCCACATAGCAACCAAGCCAAAATGAACCTGATAACAATCAAATTACACCTCATTTACCCAGAAGATCAACCAGAATTCGAAATGTTCCAGCAAGATTACAAGATTTTATATGTCAACAGGCCACCTTACTTTCCTAATTGCAGACATTGAACAAGGAAACTGGTCATATTCCTTCAGCTAATCCTTACCCTCTTAATTCCACTATGTCATATGATAAACTGTCTACACTTCATAAAGCATTTGTCTCTTCTATCACCACACAAAATAAGCCACAAACATACCTAGAAGCTGTTAAGTCCCCTGAATGGCGTGAGGCCATGAAGAATGAGATTATGGCTCTTGAGTTGAATGATACATGGACTATAGTTGATTTGCCACCTGACAAGAAAGCAATAGGCTGTAAATGGGTCTACAAAATCAAATTCAATGCTGATGGAAGTGTGGAGAGACACAAAGCTAGGCTGGTGGCCAAAGGATACAACACTCAACGAGAAGGTTTGAATTACCATGAAACCTTCTCGTCAGTAGCAAAACTTGTGACTGTTCGGACCTTACTTGCCATTGCAGCCATGAAGGGTTGGTTTCTATATCAACTAGATGTGAACAATGCTTTCTTGCACGGAGATCTAAATGAGGAGGTATATATGGAGTTGCCACCGGGCTATGACAATGTGGCAGGTTCAAAAGTATGCGGACTTCACAAGAGTTTGTATGGACTCAAACAAGCTTCGCGACAATGGTATTCGAAGGTATCCAATTTCATTCTTCAACAAGGTTTCACTCAGTCCAAAGCTGATTACAGCTTGTTTATTAGATCGACTGAAGACTCTTTCATAGCTGTTCTAGTCTACATTGATGACATAATTATGGCTGGGAATTGTTTGGAGACCATTAACAATCTCAAAGCAGCACTTGATGCACAATTCAAAATCAAAGACTTGGGAAAGCTCAAATTTTTCCTAGGTATTTAAGTTGCTAGGTCAAAGGAGGGGATACACATTTGCCAAAGGAAATATGCCCTTGACATTCTAGCAGATTCAGGAACAATAGGATCAGCCCCTGCTAGAGTATCACTTGATCAAAACGTCAAATTATCCAAAGAGGAGGGTGAGATACTACCTATAGGCGACTGATAGGGCGTTTATTATATCTGACCATAAATAACTAGGCCAGATATATCCTACTCAGCCCAGCTTCTAAGTCAATACATTAATCAGCCAAGGATCCCTCACCTCAATGCAGCTCACAAAGTACTAAGATACCTTAAGAGAGCTCCGGGACATGGATTATTCTACTCATCTGCTTCTGAACTGCAGTTAAAGGGATATTCAAATTCAGATTGGGGAAGCTGTCCAGATACTAAAAAATTAGCGACAAGCTGTTGTGTATTTATTGGATCATCCTTGATCTCCTGGAAATTAAAGAAGTAAAGTGTAATATCGCAATCATCCTCTGAGGCAAAATATAGAGCGATGGCGAGTGTTTGTTGTGAATTAACTTGGTTGAGATACCTATTCAAATATTTACAAATTGAATACACTCAAGCAGCCAACCTGTATTGTGACAATAAGTCAGCCATTTACATTGCCACAAATCCCATTTTCTATGAGAGAACTAAATACATAAAAATAGATTGTCATCTTATTAGAGACAAGATACAGTCCGGGAAAATTGTTATTGAATACGTGAACACTAGCTCTCAAGTTGTTGACATCTTAACTAAGGCATTGAACTCTAGAAATTTCTATGTTCACATGATCAAGATGGGAGTAGAAAACATCTACTAGGGGGGCTGTTAGAAGATGAATCTCGAGCTGGAGAAAATGAAGAATTGAGCAAGTGAATTGGCAGCCTTGTCATTGGTGGCCTTATCATTCATTCCAGCTACATCAGCACCAACTTGGCTTGCTGACTGAGCAATAGAAGATGCTAAAAGAATTGGTGGTGCACAATCCGTTTGGCTTGCACATGAATTTGTTAGGGAGAATATTCTTTGTTTTAATTTGAAACTGAATTTGTCATTTTCCTTTCTCTGAAGAGTGTATATATGTACCTTCTAAATCTGTAAATTATATACGTTTTAGTGAAGCAAATTTCACTCCAAAAGATTGATTGTTTTTAGCATTCTTTATCCCCCAAATTTACAAAAAGTGAGCAAGCTGCAAGCCTATCTTTATGGTAACGGAAGGAACATAAAACATGTTCGTGTGGCTCCTAATACAAACATCCATATTATCTTATAGACTTCTTTCCTCAAAACCCTTCTCCACAGGCAACACCAACTCAAGCGTGCTTTTGAATCCCATTGAGCAAGATCAATGATTTCCCAACTGACTATTGAAGCATCCACAATCCTTAAAATAATAGTGATGTACTTAATTTTATTAATAACATAAATAAAGTAGTAAAAGTAAACTGATAATACAAGATCTACTCACAACAGAACCTAACCAAAAAACATACAGCTACCTTAAGAAAATTGATGATGCTCAAACGTGTGACGAGTTCAAGAATTTGAACTAAATTAAGTGGTATACATTTGGGTAAATGGCAAAGTAGATTAATATTTGTAAACCCAAGCGGCTTAATGTGTCCTAACATACTACTGCTGATTCTTTACTATCCATACAATACATATTTACCGTAGTAAAAAACCACTTCACAACAAATCCTCGACAAAGATTCCAAGGTATTGCTGGATAAAAGAGTCGTGCAACAATTCAAAAGTTTCTTTTACCTTTTCCAGAAAGAAGAATCTCAGACAGATTCCCTTCAAGTTATCGGCAATGAGCATGTAATGAAATGTTTCTGCTCATGTTTGAAGAATACCCTTCTTCATAAGCATGTCATACACTTTATCAACCTTGCTCGCATCGACATTGAACAGGCCATGTGCGTCGGATTTATTAGTTATGTTTCCATTTAAAATCCCCATCGACATGGTCTGCAGCATGTTGAGATAATGTGTTGGTAAGATTCTGATCTCTCCACACAGCTTTTTCTCCTACATGTTCAAATCATAGTAGATGCATGGTCAAATTGATAATATAGCTTTTTCTCCTACATGTTCAAATCATAGTAGATGCATAGTCAAACTGATAATATAGTTTTAAGTATAAAAATACAGTACAAGAGAATGAATGAAGTGAAATGCCAGCCCTCCTGGGCATCCCGAGGCAGCCAATGAGACCAAGCTATAGAGGGTAATTCTTACAGAGTTAGAGAGTAAATCGGCTCCTAAAAATTCAGTGACATCCCAATTCTCTGAGAAATTAGAAAGAGCAAGCCCCTTGGTGGTTGGTGAAAGATGCTTTCCCTCAGAATCTGGTACACCAGGGCTGCTGATACCTCCATGCGGACTCATATCATCTCCTATCTGACTCAATCTTTGCAAGGATTTTCCACTGGAAACAGCCTGGAAACCCTCCTTTGCTCTACGGGCATTTTCCTCTGTTTCCCTCTTTATCTTCTGTTCAATGTATCTTTCTGCATCAACAGATGTGTAGCAGCCAGCAGCTCGGGCTTNTGGAAACAGCCTGGAAACCCTCCTTTGCTCTACGGGCATTTTCCTCTGTTTCCCTCTTTATCTTCTGTTCAATGTATCTTTCTGCATCAACAGATGTGTAGCAGCCAGCAGCTCGGGCTTCCTGTACAGGTAGTACTTTATGAATACCATGTGGACCTTCAGTTCTCCTAGTGTGCATATTATCATTAGAGTACTGAAGGTCCAGTTGAAGACCCTCGTCATTTCTCATCAGAGACTTTTCGGAACCAGATATACGGAAACAGCGACATGTTTGGGGCGGGG
>CAIGRN010066793.1:0-11078 GCA_903798345.1 Fraxinus anomala
TTTTTAAGTTTGTGATCAATTATTTCGTATTGTGTCATAATATTATTTTCTCACCTATTATCATAAGATATTGGTGTCGAAGTTATCCGATAATTTCTTCGTTGTTTATAACATTCTGCATCACTGAAAGTAGTGAATTGAAGAGCACAATTGGCTTTTAGAAAGAGAACATGATGTATGGTGGACTTTAAGTATCTTAGGACCTGTTTAATAGTTGTTTGTTGACTCTCTTTTGGTTGGTACATAAACTGAGAAAGTTTATTAAAACATTCGAGATATCTAGAACTTGTCGGTATTTTGTTGCATCTATTGGAGGTGAGTTTCAATGAGGGTAAAATATTGTGAAGACATAGGCATGAGACATTCTTGCACGTGTTATGAGTCGTTTGTAATAGACCATGAATATATTTTTGCAATAAGAGAAATAGGCCAGAAGGTTTAGCTGAAATTTTCAACTCAAGGAAGTAATGTAGCAATGTAATTTGATTCAAAGCCTATGTAGCCTAATTTGGCAATGTTGATGAGTTACAATTGGAGAGAAATCGGACACGGATTTGAATAGGAAAACATTTGATGATAGACAGGAGGGAGGGACACCAAGTTTCAATAGACAATGACTAGGAGCGTATGACATTGATTATGAGTGATGAAACTCAAATTCTATAAACGAAATATTCTTAGAATGGTACAAATCGAGAAGTGGGGATACCCAAACAAAGATATGGACTTTGGTTTGAGAATAGCCCAAGTATATGCATAGTGAATGATTGAGTTCAAGTATGTTGTGAGTGTAAGGCCTAAGCCACAGAAAGCACAAACAACCGAAGATATGAAACTTGTTATAATTTAGTGTGGAATTGAAAATGGATCTATATGGAGAGAAAAATTGAAGAATTGGTCGTGGAAGGTTTATGAGGTAAACTACTCTCTAAAAGGCATAAGTTCAATATTTTTGTGGGAGAGAGGCTTGATGTAGTAAGGTTAAATCTATTTTAAGGTTTTTTTTTTAAAAAAAATTAATTTTTATGGTGAAGAAGTTCATATGTATTTGAGTTTGTTGGATGTGTTTTTAATTATTGAATGTAATGATGGGGAAATATGTGTTTGAGCTTTGTATACTCACCCTTACCATACGAAACAAGTGATTTAAATTATTGAAAGATAACTATTATGTTTTGTGACTCAAATTCGATATGAATTGAAAGTTTGATTCATAGAGAAAGCCTAGATAATGTTGGTTTGGAAGTCCGATTTGATAAGAGATCAAATTATATCATGGATTGAGAGTTTGATTGGTAAAATGACTTTGAAATTGATAAAAACATGTTTTGAACGTTTTGGGATAGAACCTGGGCATCAAGACGTAGTACCGCGGTGCCGGTAGCACAAAAAGACAGCAAAAGAATCGGCATGGCAGCTCTGCGGCGCCTGTGTAGAGGGGAAGTTCACCCCTGTTTAGTTTTTTACGCGATTTTGTATTCTACTTCATTCATAACTTTAAGATTTGACTCCTATAAATATTCCACAAGGTGTAGGCTCTTTCGAAACTCAAAATAACAATTAGATCATTGTTGAATACATTAGAAACTTGAGAGAATGGTTTAGATTTAGATTGAGAGAATTAAATATTGTAAAGACAATTTTAATTAATTGATATAATAAATTCTCATTTTCTTCTACAAAATCATTTATTCTTGTGTAATCCATTATTTTTATATTACCCTTATTTTTTTGTCTTTAATTATTTGGCCGAATTTTCATCAAATTGGTATCAGAGTGATTATGGTTTCTTGTTATGTTTCTAAAAAAGTGGTATCAGAGCCAAGGTTTTATCGGTTCTTGGGAGGTTAAAATGGGTTATTAAAACGAGGTTTGAACAAGATTGATTGTTTTAGGAATGGCAACTATGAATTCGAGATTTCGCTTTTAGATCGTAACAGTAGATTCCCTTCGTAGCAGATCAAGATGCAAACAATTCTTGCTCAAATGGATCTTAATGATACTTTGTTAGGGATAGATGGAAATGCCTGCAACAATGATTGTAGAGGAGAAGCAACACAAGGATTGAATAGCCCTATCACAGATAGATCTTCATTTTTCTAATCAAATTCTTTAGGACGTGATAAAGGAGAAAAATGCCGCTGGGTTGTGGTTAAAATTGGAGCAACTTTGTATGACAAAGAACTTGACAAGTAAGTTACACTTGAAGCAGTGCTTGTATTCTCCTCGCTTGATGGAAGGTGAATCTTTGGAAGATCATCTATCGATGTTCAAGTACGATTAAAATGTCATATCATTATTTAATGACGTAGGCAAACATGGTCTTGCCCATAGTGATAAGTTTTCGTGGGTAACAATTAGTCCCGTATTTCTTTGGTGGAACAAATCTCGCCTTTTGATTTCAGAATTTCATTTCGCGGGACAAGCCTCTCCTTCAATTTCATAATTTCATTTAGCGGGATAGGCCTCGCTTTTTGTCAACAGTTTTCATTCTTGCGACCTTGTTTGAATGTCCAACCTTCTTTGACTGTTTCATCATTTATACTTGCGAAGTACTTGCGAAGTTATCCTTACTGGTAGTTAGGTTTTTCACCTTACCATTCACAACACTATATACTTGCTTTCCCAAATAAGGTTTTTCAAGTATATATTTCCTTCTTTTGATTATTCAATCTCCTTTTCCATCTTTATTACTAGGATTTTTTGTTCCTTTAGAATCAAATCTTTTTTATTTTGGCGAAATAATTTGAGATGTTTCGCCACGGTGCCTTGAGGTGATGACCTTGCATTATTATTGGATATAATAGGAAGAGATGCAATTTTTTTGGATTACCTCATATTTGACACTTTCTTAATGCAGGCACCCTAAATGTTTGGGAGTATGTTTGGTTCGTGTTCCCCGTATCTTCTCTTGCCATACTACTATCTTTGGGGAAAAAATTAGCACCAAGTGTTGATCCTCCCCCGCCGACCTTATTTTGCCAACTCGCCCTTGGATTCTCGTACTTAGTACAGTGATATGCATTTTCTACAGCCAATGCCTTGTTTTTTGTCATTTCCTGTACAGCTTTGACAGTATATGCTCCTTTTTGCTGGTGATGACATCAGACACGAGAAATACAAGCCTAAAACCTTTTCAATGCTTCTTTCCGCTTTGTCTTCGAATTGACATTACTATTTTTTTTTAGACGGTAAAATAGATTATATTAATAAAAAATCATATACAGATACTCCGGGCATACCCGGGTAAATCAACAATGAAGTAATAATAGAGATACAACTACTATGAACATACCCAAGTAATCAATCAAAACAAAAGATATAGAAGATAAACAAGTCAACCCATTGCTAAAGATTCGTAACAATTCAAAACATTTGGATACAAAGCAAACATCACTTTTTATACATGTGTTTTGATTCGTCGAATAATACTCTCAACATGGGGTTTCAAATTTTCAAAAACCATTCTATTTCTTCAAATTGGGGGTGTATGTAGATTTCCCTCCAATCATTGGAGTAATTTGATCATTTAAGGAAAACGACAAACGGTGGCATGTTATTGACTGTCTTGTAACTGATTCTGTAAGTGTATCACGTTTTATTCATTGGTCCACATATATTTATCAATAGTCTATAGCCGGTTTGGATGGGGGGAAGGTTCTTCTACTTTGAGTGAACCTTTTAAGCCCTTGTTCCCTTGCGTATTGCCTTGCACTTCGCTAATTTTAAAAATGTATTTACAAGGTAATTCGCATTGCATTAAGCTACGAACGGTGGGAAGCCAACAGTAAATTTGAAGATAGGAAATCAACTAATTAGCTATAGTATTAGCATTTAATCACAAAAAAATAAAAAATAAAAAATAAAAAAAAAACTTTATTTATTACTATGTATTAAGTCACGAACAAAATTTTAGGATTGAGTATAGAAAACACGTAGGTTTCTTCACATCATAGCCCATGTTTGGGCTCCTTTATTCAAAATGTTAGTGAAGAAAAGTGTGACTTAACAATAGTCTTACGAAAGTAGAAAATTTGGTACGAAACTCAGTTCAGAAATATGAAAACTTATGCAAAGCATTCGTAATGCAAGGCATATATAATAACTGAGTGGTAAATTATCCTTACCTCATTCAAATTACAAGTCAGTACAATCTTCTTGCTCCGTATATGGATTATAGTAATGTATGGCATTACCCAAAGTTTAAAAAAAAAAAAAAAAATGTTAACACACACACACACACACACACACACGAAATAATTAATGATATAACCAAAGGAACTTTTATTTACCTTGATACCATACAATAGGGAATTTAATAATCTTGAAGGCCCCGTAAAGTAAAGTGTATTGAAAGTAAGGTACATGTGGCTCGAATCTTGCCACATTATTAACTTAAAAAGTATTCAATGTTTAAATTAAAAAATATATATATCATCAAGAGTATAAAAATTGAAGAATGTAAAACTAATATTCAAATTACCTAGATAATTGTATTTTCTTGTGTCTACCTCAACGGGCATGCAAACATGTATACATACCAAAATCTTATTTCATCTTTCGTTGCCAGCATTCACTAAATCCATAGAGACAACAAGAGTTAGTATGAATTGGGTTCCATTAAATCTTGTATTCAATCAAAATACCAAATTACATGGCGAAATTAACTACACAAATTAAATATTACATAGAAATTAATACCTTGGCATAATGATAATTATACGCTTATCCGAGCTTCTATTCTTATTTAATTATATATAAATTGAGAGATTATCTATTTAATTTGTGTAAACTATGTTAATTATAGAAAAAAAAAATCCAATTTGGATATAATTGGTGTGAAAAAAAAGGGGCAATTTGGAGCTTAATTGGAGTTGATTCAAAGCAAGATTAACCTGATTGCAAGTGATCTGTTGGAAGTATTAATGGAGAATTTGGTAAAAAACATTAGTTAAAAAAGTTAAATTCGACATTTGGAAAGTTTATGGGTTAAATTGTAAAATTTCGAAACTTGGGTAGGGTCAATTAGTAATGGTTTCAGAAAGAAGATGACTTAATTGCAAATATTAAAAGACAGTGGACTAAAATTATATGAGAAAATGAGTTTTTTTTTTTTTTTTTATGGAAAAGGGAATTGTTTACTTTTTCTTCTCAAACTCTTTGGTGGTTATAAGTTTAACAAGAATTTTGCTTAAATCTTATTCTAGAAATACACGTCTAAGTCCAACAATTAGAAGAGACTTATAGGATTTTATTATACACATATATTCAAGTCGAGACTTGTGAGAATTCAATGTAAGCATATAATACAAGCCCAACAGGAGAACATAATCAAGAAATTAGTGAAGAAGCTAGAGTTTCAAGAAATCACAAAAAAAAAAAAAAAAAAAAAAAGTATAAAACATTTCTATTTGTTTTCAATCAAATTGAAGTTAGAAATAATTGAACTAACGGCTAGATAGTAGTTCTTGTGGGAACGATCTTCCAAATTTTTAGGTCCACTTTATTAGTTGTTACGATTCGTACACTTGCGGGATATAAATTCGACAACGAGTTTTTGGTGTCATTGTCAAGGACTATCTTTATTTAATACTAATTTAAAATAAATTTTAATTTGTTTGATTTACTTTTTCAATTGGTCTACTTATTTTTCTTTTTTTCATTGACAAGGAACGAGAAAAAGCAAGATAGAAGCAAAAATATTCAATAATTGAGCCCAACTTAGATAAATGTGATATGCTTGTGGAGATTTCATCTTCAAGCAACAACTTCAAAAGTTAGGGTACAATCTACCCATCGTACTTGATAAGGATTGCTTACTAGAGAGATTAAATATCAAATCTATTGTTTATGATGAGAGGAGGCCGACTTGTAAATATTGTAGCGCATTGCATTATACTAAAAATTGCTTGTTATTGGTAACTTAAGAAGAAGTAAGGAAATTTATCTTCGATGATTCGATGATGACAAAAACATGCTTGTAGGAGATGTCTTTGCAATGGAAAATATAAAAGAATTGAAAATCGAAAGTTTTGGAGGAGCTAAGTAACATGCTTATGGAAGCCCTCTTCACCATTCAATCCGAAGAATCAAAATCAAAGAAGAAAAACATGAAGAAATCGAGAAATTAATCATGAATGAGTCAAATGAATTAGTGGCATTCAAAGTAAATAGAATTAGCATGCAAACCTCCAATTTTATTGATTTTTGTGATTAAAATCGATAAGGAGATTGAAGTATTCTTAGTTAAACGTAAATAGGGTAATTTGGGCAAGTCATACTATATTCAAGAAAGAAAAGTGAGATTTTGGAGGATGGGCAAAATGTGGTGCAAAGGCAATCTACGCAAGTTAAGCAAGACCTTCAAAACAATATTCAAAGTGTCATGAAAAGTCATTTGCAAAATCGAGTTTGAAACTATAAATCAAGAACTAGTGGGAGACAGCCTAATTTTCTAACCTTAAACTTTTAAAGATTTTGTTATAAATTGCATATAAAATTTAGGATTGTATAAACATAAGTATATTTCCTAGCTTTCCCTTAAAAAAAGTAAAAATACAAAAAATAAAAAAGAAATAAATTCTTTTCTTTTCTTTCTTATTATAAAAAACAAAAAAAAAAATCGAAAATTTATTTTTAAAAAAAGTAATTAATTTTTTTTTATTTCTCCTTTTATTTCTTTTAGGAAATTGAAAAAAAAAATTGAGATTTTATTTTTTAAAAAATATATTAATTAATTTTTTCCTTTTTTTAGGTCATAACTAGTTTACAATCATCATTCTAAATTAAATTAGCATAAACTCGCATGTGAGTATATTTTTTATTATTTTTCTTTTTCCTTTTTCCTTTTTTATGTATAATGAAAATATTTTATAGAACAAACAAGGGAAGGATATTAAAGGAAGATAAAAGATCAAGTGTTAAATGAGAAATCTCATATACATGACAAGTATTGCTAACCCTTCTTTAAGAATATTTTTTGCACACATGGATGACAAAGTATATTTTAAGTTTGGGGGTGTAGATTAGTTAGTTAGTTATATTTGCTTGTTTATCACACGTTCAAAAAAACTGAGAATTTTGAATTAAAAAAAAATCTTATTTTATGTGTATTTGTATGAGTTGGTTAGCCTTGCCGGGTAATTGAAATTATTTGGAATTGTTTATGTTTCATAAATTGTAAATAAATGATGCATTTTTTTTTTTGATAATTCGATACTTATTTTATGTGAGATTGTATTATATTGAGCACAATAGTCTAATAATTATTATTATTATGTGTTTTTGGATTGGTTACAATGATAGAATATGCAATATGAACTTAGATCTTTATAAACCAAGATTACAATATGTAGCACAACCAGTTAACCTATTGAAATGAATAATTTGGAAGTGGTTGATCCGATGTTGGGAGATATTTAGATATGTCTTAATTCTGTGCATGTTGAATATTTGTGTGGAATGCTTTTAGCTAACAAGTAAAACTTAGGTAATAACCATCTACTAGGGGTTTGATTGCACTTACTTATCAAGAAATAAAAAATAAAAGGCATTGTACTAGCCGTAGGACGTAGGAAAAAATTACCTACATTGTTGTATGAAATTAGTCTGGAGTAATACAACCCTATTCATCACCAATGTTTAGGATAAGATCTACAGGAGAAAATGATTGCCTTCAATGTAGAGTGAAACTACATTCGATAACCAACAAAAAATCCCAAAAATAGAAGAGATGACATAATAAAAAAATACCAAAGTATGTTGATGCAGTGATAAAATAACTAAAAGTATTGTTTCTTTCAGGCCAAGTCTTGGATACTTAATATGAAATTTAATCTTTTGGTGAGAGTTATTATCCTAGTTGAAACTTGAAAGTTGAGACGTTCAAATTTAAAGAGAATCATCACATATCGAGGTAGTGACTTTCATTGGTGAATCCCAACCAAATATGAGAGGAAAATGAATAAGCATTATGAAATCAACCTTAACATATACACCTCGGGTATGTGATTGAAAAACAAGTTTGAGAGTGTGTATCCCAAGAGAGAGAAAGAAATATTTGACTATTAAAGGTCGAAAAATAACCAACTTAAAATTTCACGAAGATTATATTGACTATGCACACACATTAATCAAGCTTAGAATAAGTAAATAATTAGTTTTTGATGCATTACTTATGAACTTTTTATGGATTATCAAATGATTTCAAATACTTGATGTAACTTTGGCAAAGTTTTTTAGTGCTTTTATTTAATTTTATTTATGTTTGTTTGCTTGTACATTTAGTAGATAGTCTTATTCGGAACGAACAAAAATTTAAGTTTGGAGATATTTAATACTTCATTTTACGCACTTGTACATGCTTCTATTCATTTGATTATATATGAGCGAAACTCTACTTAATTTTTGTAAATTATTTTAATTGTAGAAAAAATCCGAACTTGGATACAATTAATGTGAACAAAGGCATTTTGGAACTTAATAGGAGTTGATTCGAAGCAACTGAAGACTAATTGAATTGCAAGTAATCAATTGAAAATTTTGAGGATTAAATTGTAAAATTTCAAAACTTGTTTAAATCAATTAATAATGATTAGGTATAAAGATGACTTAATTGAAAAAATATTAAAAGACGAAGGATAAAATTACATGAGAAAAGGAGTCCAATTGAAAAAGAGAATTGTTCCCTATTTCTTTTCAAACTCTTTGATGGATATCAAGTTGAACAAGGATTTGTTTCTAAATCTTATTCTATAAATACATGTCTAAGTCCAAAAATTGAAGAAGCTTGTAGGATTTCATTATACACGTATATTCAAGTCGAGGCTCATAAGATTTCATTATATATCCAAGCTGAGAATTGTGGAAATTTATTGTACACATATTATATAAGCCCCAAAAGAGGAAAGAATCAAGGAATCAATTAAGAACCCAGGGTTTCAAGATTTCGCAAGAAGAGGACGGAATCTTGGTGCAACATTTTAATCTTTTTTTTTTTTTTCATTTTTCTTTAAAACCCTGTTATGTACTTTAATTCCTTCTTGTAATTTTATTTTCCCATGATATGTAATTAAGTATTAGTTAGGATGAATGATTGTAATATATTTTTGAACCTTAGTTTTAATTAAAATGTTTTAAATTCCCAATTGATGTTGTGAATTGTTTTACTTCTATTTTTAATGCTTAGATTAATTGGTGAATAATTCTTTGATTTGTGAGTGATAATTACGTCAAGAGCCGGATTAGTTGCTTAGACCACGAAGTAAAATCCAGTAATTAATATAAAAGAGTAGGGATACTTATTCTATTTGGTGCGGTCGTTAAATAGATTCTTAGATATTTAAAGTATTTAAATAAGGTGTATCCTGATTTACATAAAGATATGAAATTGATTTAGTTAAATATTATTAATATGAACTTGATAGTTAATTAAATTTGTTAGAAGAATTTGACCGAGTGAACATAATTAATTAAAAATTGATTATTGAGATCAAGAGGTAGCTATGGTAAATTCATGAATTCTAACATATAAACCATCATATAAATTCATTTTTATTATTTTTGTTGAATTTAAATAAAAAATCACAAAAAGAAGATAACTATTTCTATTTGTGTTCAATCAAATTGAAGTTAGAAATAATTAAACCAACGGTTAGATAATATTTCTCGTGAGAATGATTATTGGATTCTTAGGTCTACTTTATTACTTGTTATGATCCATAGACTTAAAGGATATAAAATTGACAACATAAAGCAACAAAGATCGAAATTTACAACACTGGCGACAACAATTGAAGCATGAGCCGAACAGGATGGACTGATTTATGTACTCACCAATTTTCGATCTTTAATTTGTATATTGGAGATGGAATGGAATTTGGGAATTTTTATAGGTTTATAGGTACTCAAAATGAAAACACCGACGAAGCTGGCGATGGCTACAAGAGTGGGCTAGAATGGTGCAAATATTTGGGATGAGTGATTGGGAGACGAGAAGGTGTTCTGGCTAATCAAATATCAAAACCCATTTGACTGTATTTATTTTTTCAATTATCAAGCTTTAGTAATTTAATATATACCATAAAAATGTCATGATGACCACAATAGTAGCTTATTATAAATATCATTATTATTAAATAACTCTTAGATCGCACGTGAATGGAAGTAGGCTAAAATTGAGGCGCTTCATCGGAGGAGCATCACCGGCGACATGCGGTGAATCCAGCGTCGTGATCAGTGCAACCTGCTGCATCCCTCTCCTCTCCTCCCCTATCGACTCTCTTCACCGTCTCTATCGCCGTCGGATGTCGCTGCAGCAGCCCATCGCTGATGCCTCCTCTTCTCTCTTCTCGATTTTCTGTTTTCTCTCAGATCGCCGTCTCCGCGATGCGGCAGGTGATTGTTGCAGATTTGGGGAGTTTTATGGGGGGGGTGGTTGTGGTTGGTAGTGGGTATGAGAGGATGGATACTGACGGCGATTGTGGTGGTAATTTAGTGGTTGATTGCAGTTGCAGACGAAGGTGGAGGCGGTCGGTGGTTGTTGAAACAGGCGATTTGTGGGTGTAGGATGCGACGGCCATATATTTGGTCGTGACAGTGGTGGTGCTACTGGCGGTGGGGCGAGACAACGGTGGTGCTTGCAGTGGTGGTACTGCTGCAGTTCGGTGGTGATGGATCTAGGGACGGCATTCGTGAGGTGGTGGTGTTGGTAGTGGTCGTGATAATTTTGGATCTGATTTGTTGGCGATGTTTTGGTTGTGGTGGTGGTGGTGGTGAGGTGCAGTGGTTTTGGGTAGTTCTGGCCGCGACGGTGGTGGTACTATTGGAGGTTGTGTTGGGGTGCGAGACGGCAGTATGGTGGTTATTTTGTTGAAGATGCAGACAGTGGTGGTACAGGTGGAGATAGACGGTGGTGGTGTCTGTTTCGATGTTAGTGGTAGTTGTGGTGGTGGCAGCGTCGGTGATGCGGCTGGTAACGTGGTGAGGTGGTGGTCATGGGGGTGGTCACGAGGGTTGTCATAAAAAAATCTAACTGTGACCTTAATTGTGACTAAAAAATTAATCTGTGACCAATAAAT